>CABHPH010124001.1:0-35985 GCA_902168325.1 Peromyscus nudipes
GTGTGTGTGTGTGTGTGTGTGTGTGTGTGTGTGTGTGTGTGTGTGAAACCTGACAGCCAATTCATTATATATCTGTGTAACAGCAACAACAGGACTTGCATGGCATCCCTGGGAGATGAATGCAGTAATCGGAATAGCCAGGGTGTGTGTGTGTGTGTGTGTGTGTGTGTGAGTGTGTGTGAAATCTGACAGCCAATTCATTATATATCTGTGTAACAGCAACAACAGAGACCGGACTGGGTTATTGACCTTTGAAATGTCTCTGGACCTGATAACTTTTTCAATATAAAATATCCAATTTTACAAATGCTCAGCTGGTTTATAACCTGATTTACTGGAAGCGTTACTTGGGATTTTCTCATCTGGCTCTTACTAAACTTGTAGGGAAATCCAGGAGTGGAACAAGCTCAACAGATTTTATATCCCAATAGAGGTGATCACAGACTCACAGACATCAATAATTGTTGACAAAAAAAAAAAAAAAAAAAAAAAAGTATTTCTTCTAACTGGAACTTTATTCTAGTTTCTTCTCCTTTAACACAGTTTCAGAGTTAAATTATAGTTTTTCTGGATGAGTATAGGAAAGTTCTATGCATTGGACATTGCTGATAGTACACTTTTGATATGTTTGTGTATGTATGAGATATGACACTTTTGAGATACAGCTTTTTTTTTCTTTTACAAACCAAATTGTTTTCGTGTCTCAGATAAGTTCTCAACATTATTAATCCTTTTTAACACATAACGGAAGTTTTTGTTATTGTTTTTGACAATTTTGTACGTGTATGTAATGTATTTTAATCCTATTCTCCCATCATGACCTTGCTTGAGCCCCTCCCTCTCCTGCTTAACTCCTTCCTTTCTTCTTCCTAATTAGCCTCCTCTCTACTTTAATGTCCTTGTGTGTGTGTGTGTGTGTGTGTGTGTGTGTGTGGTGTGTGTATGGGTGTGTGTGGTGTGTGTGTGGTGTGTGTGTCCCACTGAGTTTAGAGTTGCTTGTATGATATGAGTGTAGACTTATTTACTAGAGAATGAACAACTTACCACTGGCTGTCCCACTGAGGAAAATGTGTCCTCCTCTCCTGGCACCCATCAACTGGCAATTGCTCCTTGGGAGACTTTTATTCTTACAACATAAAAACATGTATGTATCTGAGTTGTTATATCCCTCTCCAGTTAATCTCTCAAATTCTATAACATGAAATTCTTACTCTTTGCCCCAACACTCAAGCTGTTCCTCACTGAAAAAATTTTTTTGCACATGTTTGCATGCTTGTGTGGTATATGTATATGTATGTTTTTGTGAGGGATGCACATGCATGTATATGTACATGTGTGTTTAGACCTGAGATTGAAGTACAGTGTCTTTCCTGGTTGGTCTCCACATTATACAGTGAGACAGGATCTCATGTTGATCCCAGAGCTTGCCATTTTGGCTATTCTGGTTAGCCAGCTTCTCCAGGGATTCCCTGTCTCTCCCTCCTACAAGCTGGAATTATAGGGAGTGTGCCAGTTAAGTTTTGTCAACTAGATACAAACTAGAATTACTTGAGAAGAGGAAACCTTAACTGAGAAGGTGCTCCCATCAGACTGGCCTGTAGGCAAGAGTGTGGGGGTGTTTTCTTTATTTAATAATTGATATGGGAGGGCCGGTTCACTGTGAGAGTGCTACCCTTGGGCAGGCATGTGGTCTTGGGTTGTATAAAAAGCAGGCTGACAGAGCCGTGGAGAGCAAGCCAGTGAGCTGTGTTTCTTCTCCCTGGTCTTGGCTTTAGTTTTTGCCCCCAGGGTCATGCCCTGCTAGAGTCCCTGCCTTGGTCTCCCTCAGTGTTGGACTGTAACTGGGACATGTAAGCCCGATAAACCCTTTCTTCCCCAGGTTGCTCTTGACTGTGATCTTTATCACAGCAGTAGAAAGTTTACCAGGACAGGAGGCTGCTGGACTTTGGCCTTCACATGAGTTTTGAGCAGTGATTCTCACCCTGTGGGTTACAGCCCTTTGGAGAGTCAAATGGCCGTTTCACAGGGGTCGCCTAAGACCATCGGAAAATACAGATGTTTACATTACAATTCATTACAGTAGCAAAATTACAGTTAATGAAGTAGCAGCGAAAATAATCTTACGGTTGGGGGGTCACCACAGCTTGAGAAACTGTATTAAAGGGTTGCAGCATTAGGAAGGTCAGGAACCACTGGTCTGGGGGATCCTAACTTTGGTCTTTATATGATTATGTGGCAAGCATTTTACCCACTGAACTTTTTTCCCAGCCCTGGTTTTTATACTATGCTGTGTTTCTTGAGGATTTTCATGGCATTTTAGTGGGAACTAATGCAGTTTTCCATAACTACTATTTCACATAGTATTAAGCACCCCCAATTACTTTGCTTTTTATCTTTTTTTATTTAGCAAATGTGTTTCTATATTTGTTTCATTGTATAATTTTTATTTACCAACAAATTAAACTATATAAAGAATCTTAAAGTATTATGGTTAATTCTAGTTTTGCGTTTAATTTAATTTTCATAAATAATGTAGTTCAATGTGAAAATGCTTTTGGAATGATTGACTATAATTATGCATTCACTATGGTGTTAATATTGATATGGTAAGAACGTGCATGTCAGTCCTTATTAATATGTATTATTTCATCCAAAAATATTGTTTGCCTATTCAAGTAACATGTATTTTTTTCATTTTATATGCAACTGTAAATTAAGCTAGAGTTGCTTAGGCAAAAAAAAAGAAAAAAAATTCCTGCCACATAATTGGATCATATAATTGATTGGTTTTAAAAGCAACAATATGTATTGTATTTGTTCTCTTGGTACACTACAATATAATGGACAGATGCAAAGTTCCTAGAATTTAATACAACCCATCTTTAGTTTTCAGAGTTCAGTAAGACAGACTTAACTTTTGGCTATTAAACAATTAACAACATAACCCAACAGTCAACTATTGCAAAAACCAAAACCTTAAAAATGTATTAAATTTGAATTAAATAAAAATTAATTTTCTTTTTAGAAAAACACACTCAACTCATCCAATACTTGGAGAACATTGTGCTTTTTATCCAAAAGGAATATGCCATGAAGCTTTTGTGGTAGTGTTGGAATTAATGGGGTTTGAGCCATTATAGTGATGGGGAGGGCTTCCAAATGAAAGACATTTTACATCAAGATGGATGACTACTTGGACATAAGAACTGAAGGCACACAGTATGTGAAAGCTACGATAAAGTTTTTTAACTTTAGCAGTGAATGGAAATGCTGTTTATTAACGCAGGAAGTAGGAAAAGGGAAAGACGTGTCAGAAGTAAGGATGTTGTAGAAATAAACACAAAATATTTTTATATCCTTGTAAAGATAATTATCAGGAAGGTACTGCTGTCAATGTCTTCCTGAAATTCTGGTCCATTGGCTGGCTGTGTGATGAACTAT
This sequence comes from Peromyscus nudipes, assembly GCA_902168325.1. Lineage (NCBI taxonomy): Eukaryota > Metazoa > Chordata > Mammalia > Rodentia > Cricetidae > Peromyscus > Peromyscus nudipes. The sequence goes on from CABHPH010124001.1 coordinate 3,442, forward strand.
TTCCCCAACCCCTGTAACACAGTTATGTCCATAACTTTAGTAGGTATTTGTATCTCATATTGTATCCTATATGATCTAAATCACTCTTGTCTCTTACCATAAGATTTTTAAGTATTCGGGCTGAAATGAGGTTTTATGCTTCCCTAACAGGCTCAGTGGTGCTATTGAAGTCCTCATAGTGACCTCAGTGATTACAACCACTACAGAGTCTTAGGAGAATTCCGTAGTTGATGATGCTGCAATAGTAAGTGCATTGAAGTATGCTGTCGTTCATGCATGCATGCATCCATCATCATCCATCCATTCATGCTGTGTGCAAAGTACTTTTGTTTTACAGCTGAACACGGTGCAGTAGAATTACTTTGTTTCTAGACGTAGATACCACAGAAAATCTTACACAAATATTTTACTTTCTTTTCAGAGATATTATTTCAATTTCAATTTCTGGAACCAAGATCACTTCTAGTGGAAAGGCAGTTGTTAAGAGGAGTAATGAAGTGGTTACAAAAAGAAGCAAGTGTGTAATATCTTAACTTACCACTATAGATTAGTCTCTACCAGAGAAGTTGCCAGAAGTTTCCTGACTTGATAGTCAGGACCATCAAAGCCCACTGTTATTTTGCTGGCTGTGGCTTGCGCACGGAATGTGAGGGTTAAGAGCAGAGTGTAAAGTCAGACACATTTGAATCAGTTACAGTATGGTCAAGTCTTAGGTATTTCCTCTGCAAATGAGATGAGAGCAACAATTAACGTGCTCACATAACAAGTGAAGTGTCTAGCATCATGCCTGGCCTGTGGTATTAAACGTGCAATACCTGTTAGCAATGGGTCAGTGAGGTATTGTGAAACCTGATGGAGCTCATCTTCCTTAGGGTTTTATAGGACATTCAGGTACAATAACAGGTAAGTAGTTTGGAAATTTTACTTGTCAATTATGAATATACATTCATTGGCTTTATTTCTAGTTTTAAATTTTTGTGTACTCTTTCTTGAAGATTCTTTGTATGTATTTGGCTCTTTTGTTTTCCTGTGTACACGGCTATCTGGTAGAAAAATTTAGAGGTATCTTGGTATCATGTTTATCGAGAATAACCTCTCCTGCTTCTTTCCCATCTTATTTCGTGTGTTTTGTTATGATTTTTAAATCTTGTATTTATTGCTTATATTTATATTTATTGTATGATGTATGATTTGTTAGTGTGGATGCATGTGTAGTATACTTTGGTGGGTCTGTGGAGGTCAGCGAACGACTGGCAGGAGTCAGTTCTCGCCTTCCACTGTGCGGATAGACCCCGGTGGTCAGAATGTGCAGCAAGCACTTTTATGAGCCAGCTCATCCGCTCTCCAGTTAACCTGTTTCACATGGGTCTAGTAGCCTCTCTTACAAGACACTGCCCTGCGACAGTGATGGAGGTCACACAAACAAGACAAGTGAAATGGACACTGGAGAAAGATCAGGAACTTCCAGTAGAGGGAGGTGTAGGCAAAACAATCAAGCCACAGGATGTGCAGGTGGAACAGGCAACAGATTTTTAAAAAATGCAGCTTTCCCTGTGGGGAGGATATTTGCACCCAACTAGAAAGTAACTGAAACTCACCAGCACTGTGGCCTCTGTGCTGCTGGCTGCCAGTCACAGACTTACGCAGACACAGGGCCCTGTGAGGCCTTGGACAAGGGCATTGCCCCACGGCCTTCTCACTTGCTGGATCACAGAAGGAAGTAAAGACAAGATCATTGGCCCTTCTCACTTTCTGTGAATCTCTAAAAGCAGCAAACTATGGCTGTTACAGACTGAATCTCTCAGAAAACAAACAAACAAACAAACAAAAAAAAACAACACCTCAGCTGGATTTCTGTGATCAAAAAACAATTAGTTGTGGAACTCTGGACTGAATAATCTGGTTTTAACTCTAAAGAAATAAACTATGAGATTGAATCAAAATATGTAATCCTTTAAAAATTGACTATGGTTGAAAATGTGGTGCCATTTTAACTTAGGCCTCCAATACCCCAAATTTCTGGGGTGCTTGTAATTAAAAAAGCAAATGAATAGCATTTAGTTCAGGTCAAAATGGAATATTTTCAAGACTTTTCAGTAGTATAGCTAAGTTGATTCAGACACTTACTTTTCCAACAGCAACATCACATTTCTTTCTGTTGGCAACATTGCCCAATAACTGACGAATATAATGGGCCCTCTGCTCACTGCGACTTAATACTTTTATTCTATCACACTCTAAGAAACTGCTCCCCTGGAACCTTCGGAGGTTGAGACTGCTCTTAAACCTGAAAGTCTCACTTAATAGTTGACTGAGTTTTCCCCCCTGCATCATGTCTAAATATTTTGATGTCGATTTTATTACTTTTGGCTGCATCAGGAAATTCAGCTTGTAAAATTTCCTAAAATCTTTATTAAATAAATTCACCCATGGTAACCTTGTGGTTTTATTTTTTGTTTAATTGATTCAAAAGTTGAAGTCCCACATCCCTGCAATTTTCTGTTTAATAAAAAATTTAGCACACATTATACCACCAACTTAAGAGATAATAATTTTTAAAAGATATGAGTGGAAGCATATAGTTTTATTTAGAATTTGAAGATATTCATCAGTTACGTTGTTTTCAAGTTTTGTCAGAGAGCAGCAGTTTTCTTCGTGTTTTAGTGGGTGTTTTAAAATGTAATTGTGAGGTCAGCTATGCTGGACAGAATGTCACGGAATATATATTATGATGTTTGGTTTTGGTGGACTCAAAGTTGTTCCCTAGATTGTATGCTTCCCCGAAGTGAATGCTTTGCATACTTTAGCAACTGGATTTGTTGGTTTTGTGAGCTTGCTTTTGTTTTGTTACATGTTGATTCAGTTTTTAAAAATACCCTTTAATGATGGGCTCACTTGGATTGCTTTATCCATTGAGGTTTTATGAACCACTGTGAACAAATTGGAATGGAAACCTTAAAAATAGATCAATGTCCCTTAACAATGGCATAGAAGAGTAAGACTGCAATACTGTCCAACAGGAATAGGAGTGACAGGGTTCAGAGACTAGCACCTTGAACTTCACAGTTGTCGGTCAGAAAAGACAGCTCATAAGTTAAATAACTCCATTACTCTTCAGACTGAAAACTGCCGCTCTTGTTGCTCCTGGAAAACAAAGACCAAATTTTCATTTGATCTGTAAAAACATCATTGGAGAAAATGCTCAAACCAGGTTTTGCAGAGGCCGATGATTTAAATAACAAGTGCAAAGGAGCTATTAGTGATATTGCCAGATCTAAAGTTAAAATCTTGTCAGTTGCTGTAAAATCCTCATGGTTCATTTGCTGTTTTAAAGTCTCAAACAGTTTAGATATTAACTACTGCTCATCTTCCATTTCTGTCCATTTTTTCAGGTGTTATTGATCTCCCCCAAGTATTTTGTGAAACGTCTCAGAAGCTGTTGAGCACGGAAGCCTTTGCTCTGGCCGCCAAGCACTACTCTGTGCAAAGCTTGGGGCTGTGTACTCCTTTTGAGCAGTTGCTTACCGCCCTTCGAGTAAACAAAGAGCAGAGAACTGGTATGTGTGATTATGATGTGTTTTAGGTTCTCAAAAGCAGTACATGGCTCATATGTATGTCTTATCAATTATAGTCTTAGTTTGTTGCTGGTTATTCCAAGCACTGAGAAGTTAGCTCCTATTGAGAAGAACAGGTTCTCTTATCCCGTATTAAGAGCACGTACCGGTCTCTCTGCTTTTTCCTACGTTAGTTCCTGGGAAAAGTTTAGTTTCAAACATTTAGTTTCAAACTCTCAAACGCCAATGGATTGTGCTACTACAGATGTCCAAACCCTTGCGTTAGTTTTTATTGCAGTTAGATGATGGTCCCTGTGGCTAGTTCTTTGGTGGGGAACGTGGATGGTGGTTGCTGGGAAAATGGGGGAGGCGTAAGTATCAGAAAGTGGGGACAGCCAGAATTACAACTCAGTTGGCAAGAGAGATGGAAACTCATATCCACAGTTACATTAAATGCCAATAGACACCGCAGTTAGACCGCAGCGATGAGGAGGCTGGGGTTTTAAAAGCCGACTGTTCTATGTTGAGGAACCAGCTTTGGTATTCGAGGGAGTGGGTTCAATAATAATTGCATTAATGCTAAAATAGGGAATACGTGACTTAATTTAGCGTTTACCAAGGTTTTTACTGTCTTATCTCATTTAACCTTCATTATTTCACCAACTCTTTATTTTTTCTTCTTCTTCTTCTTTGTTTTGAAAGCTCTGAACTTACAGAACCATTGCTTGAATACTACAGTGAATCTTGGATACTTTTGATCTAAAATTGCCGTGTTAAAAATCCTACCTATTTGCTGTAAGCACCCCCATAAGCATACTTTATACAAATCTGAATCCTTTAACCATCAGTCACAGATACCATATTACCTGCAAGTATTTTAGCACGTATCCATAAGAACCAGGATATATTCCCACTCATCCTGTATTATGTCAGTTCATTCAGGACTTTAACTTGCCTTTAGTAACATTATCTCATAAGCAGACTGGACTCAAATTAGTTTTAGTGTTGCAGTTATCTTCTTTTTTCTTGAAATTTTTTTTAAGATTTATTTTATGTGTATGAGCGTTTTGCTCACTTGCATGTTTGTGCACAAGTGTGTGCCTGGTGCACACACAGGTCAGAAGAGGGCCTCCGGAACTAGTTTTGAACAGTTGAGAACTGCCATGTGGGTGTCAGACAGTCGCAGAATTTTTTCTTTTCTCTTCTTTCCACTTGTTTCTCCCGACACTGATGAGTTGATGCATGCAGGAAAGTTTGATTGATTATTTCCCCATGGATAAGTCCAGCTTTACACTTTTAACTGGGATGCTAATTAAAGGACTTCTTTTTCCTGCTCCTCGTTAAGAGGCACATGTCATTTTGTGCTATTACTAGTACTTAGTGTTTGTTGGCAAAAGTGGATCCTCAGAAGCCCTTCATTGTAAAAGGAGCTTATCCCCCTTCTAGTCCAATTTTTATTATTATTGTTGTTGTCTCCTTTTCTCTAACTATTGTAATGAAAATTGATTTATGTTCCTCCTGGAGCAAAACAAAGGATTTGGGGGCTTTGTGGCTCTGGGTAAGGGCATTCTGGCTGTAATTGAGTTCATCAGCAACATTGCTATTGGTATCGTAGCCACAACACTAAGTACTTCATCCCAGCTGTTTCTCACTGGCCACAACTGAGTCAACTGGCCTTCCCTCTGCCCTCTAAAACTTGAGGACTGTACGTTGGGGATCAGAGTGAGCAAGAGTAGCATATACAAACGTGAAACCATCCCCAAGATCTAGATGGGTGTTGTCTTAGGCTAGTAAGAGAAAGTTGACTTGGAATTGTAGGGCTGCTAGCTAGTGCCGGCTGTGCAGGGAGGGAATAGACTCCCATCCTGGAGTGTGCCAGTTTATTTGTTTTCTGGGCCGGGATCTGTCAGCAGAATGCCGTTGTATAACAACCATGTATTCCTGGAAAGACCTTATTAGCAAGGTTTTTACATTTTTCCATTGAAGAGGAAAGAGGTTCAGCCTACAAGCAGGCATGTCACGTGTGAACGCTGCCATGACATACTAGGTTTATTTATTTATTTCTAGCCCAGCCCTAAATTTCAACTTGCCACCACCCAATTCCCACATGTCTGATTATGTTGAATACCTTGTTTTATGTGCTTTATATTCCATAAAATAGAGTGTGTACGCTAACATGCTGTGTTGTAGAATGTTCTCTGTTGCTATACACTATATAGAGAAAAATAGCTACCTGTGGCTGTTAAGCTCTTCAGATGTGCTACTATAGTTTGGAAGTTTAATCTGCATTCTGGCTTTGGTAATTTTAAGTGTAAGTGTAAATAGTTGTGTGGTTGGTAACCACTGTTTTGGACAATGCAGGTAGAAACATAGCTCATTTGTCTGTTCTTGTATTGGGCAGTGTTTTTCTTACTGCTGTATAGGAGTTGGTTTTATATTCATATGTGTGTATTAGAAATGTCTGTTTCCACTTTCTTGCTTATCTTTTTACTCGGTTAAAGCTGTTCTTTGAAACAGGTTTTTTTTGTGTAGTGCAGTTTTTTCATTTATAGTTAACTACTTGTTATAGCAAGAATGATTTTAATTATCTGTGGATATTTTTATTTTATTCACTCTGAATCATACCCACTAAATTAGTAGAAGTCACACAGCTATCACAGTAGAATTTATGCCATTTTTACATTAATTTAAAAGGCTGTGACTATCAGGTAACAACTCATTAAAATTCTCTTTAGTCTCAGTATTTTAATTTTCTTTATTTTCATTCAGGTGAAAATGTGAAGGCAATTAAGTTTATGAATACAAAAAAATCTCATGAGGTTCAGGCAATGTCAGAACTAATCTGCGGTGTTGCTGATTACTATGGTTTAAAGCAGGTAAGAGTATTATTTCCTTGTAAGTATTTCCTAATTTTTGTATCACTCAGATTTCATTTTCTACTTTTACCTTTTATTGGACTGTTGTTCTCCACCCCATCTCCTCTTTGTGACTTTCCTTTCAGTGTTTATTTCACTTGCCAAAGAGATCACATGCAGCACTCAATTCTTCTTTAAAGATCTGCCACTAAGCTATACCAAGCTAGAATAAGGTAAAGGCTCTTTACTGTATAGTATTGTCCTTCATAACTATATGCATTTGCATTTATATGAAATACTTTGTAAACCAGGGTTGTGGTTTGAATGTGAGATGCCACCAACCTGTTCCTGAGTTGGTGATGCTGTCTGTGGAGGTTATGGAGTCTTTAGGAGGTGGAGCCTCCTGGAGGAACTGTGTCACTGGGGGTGAGTTGGAGGTTTGTAGCCTGGCCCCTTTCCTTCTGCCCCTTTTACTGTGTTTCCTATGTATGAATGAAATGTGAGCACTCTGCTTCCTGTGTATGAATGAAATGTGAGCCTTCTGCTTTCTGTGTATGAATGAAATGTGAGCACTCCGCTTCCTGGGTACCGGGAAGCCTGCCCTCACGCTCCTGCTGCCATACCTTCCTGCTGTGATGGAGTTTATACCCTCTGGAAGGGTAAGCCAAAATATAGTCATTGTCCCTGTTGGTTAAATCTGCGCTGCTGCTCACGGCTGGCTGCGACCATGCAGATGGAGGAGAGTGCTGGAGGAGGAATCACAGGCCATGGTTACCTTTTTAGAGCTTTATTGGGAGGTGGGGGGAGAGAGAGGGTGAGAGAGATGGAGGGGGAGGGAGGGAGAGAGAGAGATTGAGAGAGAGAGAGAGAGAGATTGAGAGAGAGAGAGAGATAGAGAGAGAGAGAGAGAGAGAGAGAGCGTAAAGGGAAGGGGGAGAGAGAGAGGAAGAAAAGAAGGCAGAGAGAAGGAAGGAACGGAAAGGAAAGAGAGGGACGTACAGAGGGCACAGAGGGCCCACCCGTCTTTTAGGCTGGGATGTCACCGCAGGCTGATGACGTAATTAAGGACCAAAACCTTACAGTCCCCAAAGTTGCTTTTTGTCAGACTAGTTTATCACAGCAATGGAAAGGTAACTAATAAAGGAATTGTATCAGGAGTGGGGGTCTTTGCTGTGCTAACACTAACTCTATAGCTTTTATGCCTTTGGACTGTTTTCTGAAAGACTTTGGGATTGAAAAGCCATTGAGTACTGTAACAGAGCTTAGTAAACTATTGTAATGGAGCCAGGCAGTAATGGCGCGCGCCTTTAAGCCCAGCACTCAGGAAGCAAAGGCAAACAGATCTCTGTGAATTCAAGGCCAGCCTGGTCTACAGAGTGAGTTCTAGGACAGGTTCAAAAGCTGCACAGAGAAACCCTTTCTCAAAAAACCAAAACAATAATGAATGATGGTGATGATGATGATGATGATGATAATAATAATAATAAACTATTGTAATGGGAGCTTGGAAAGCAGTAATGCAGAGAGAAGGGCAGGAAGTAGAGTTCTAGTGTTATGCTCAGATCGTGGGGACCCACAAAAGACCACCACGGAGACCAGATCCCACATGTAAAAGCCAAGAGCCTTTATTTTCTTCAAGCTCCAGGCTTGGTCCCTCTGTCTGTCTGACACAGAGGTGAGAGCAGAGAGTCCTGAGCCCAGGCAAGGTGGGGTTTTTATCATAGCAGAGGTTGGGGTGAGGGGATTTCCAGGGTCCAGGACCCTGACTGGCTGACAGTTGTCTAGAGCTATCTGTAAAACAAAAATAGGTGTGTGCTAGACTCAGGGACATCTGGTCACCTTATCTAATGGTTGGAATGTTTGGGATGTCAGGTACTTCCTCACCCCTGGGTTGATCCCTGGGTGGTGTGAGCTTAAGACTTTTCCTGGATCTGGGTGTTGCCTGCCAGTAAGCCTGTCACAGAAGCTGTGTCTAGGCCCCTAACTAAGCCTGTCATGGCAGCTGTGTGGTCAGGCTGTTTTGGGGCCCCTCCACAGTAGCTCATGAGGTTTTATACAGAATCTTAGACTCTATCATGCATTAGGCTAGGGGCCATCCATGTGATACTTTGCAGAAAATGTGGCTGCATTCTGCCCACTTAAGAGAATTTGCTTAAGGCTGAATTGAATATGGAGCCCTTGTCCCAGCCCATTATGTTAATTTTTGAACTAGTGATATCTTAACTTTATTCTTTCTGAAAATTGTTTTTGTTATTCTTAGGTGGTTTGCATTCCCATATAAATTGTAATATATGATTTTCAGTGTTTTTAGAAAGCCTTCTTGTTTCAACTAGGATTGTGTTGACCTCTGTGAATTTAAAGAGAAGAATTGCTATCTTAGTATTGAGATTGTTAGTTCATGACACAAGCTATCTCTCTGTTTTAACCTTTCAGGTTTTTATGTGACATTTTATAGTCCTCAGTATATGGGTTTCTGGCCTTTGTTAAACTCATTACTAGGTACTTTTATGTTGTCTTGTGGCATGACCACATGGACTAGAAGTCATGCCAGCCAGTGCCTCTGCAGTTGCCTCCTGAGCCTCTCTGTGAGCACTCACATCAGTCTGCTGCCACTGGTGGGGACTCTGGAAAGCAGGCTCAGCAACTTCCCAGAGCTAGGGCAGGAAAAAAAAAATGAACCAGACACCAATGAAGACAAGTAGCCTGAGTGATCCAACCTCTCAGAATGCCTCTGTTTTGGTTTCCTCAAAATTCTACAACCAGAACAATGCTGCTGGCTGAGATGGCCTAGCCTCACATATAAGCCCTCCATTTTCCCATCCACACTGAGACTAGACAACAGCTAGTTCTCCCAACACTAGACCATTATCCCAATTTTCTCAGGTCCCCCCAAAGATGCTATTGCGCCCCCCCCCAAACAACAGGAAGCAGTCTAGAGAACACAATACCCACATTCCCAAGAGGTTGGGTATATGGTTTTTGGTCCTTCAATGAGTTATGGATGTTTGTCATTGTTTAGGGGCGTTGGTTACAAGTTGTTAGTCATCATAAGAGAGGAAACTAAGCAAGGGAGGTTGGATTCAGGGATCTTGTTCTACAAAGAAAAAGGGGGATATAAGATTGATAGGATAAAAGGGTAGATTATTGAATGTACTTTTAAACTAAAAAAGCAACTAATAGTCTTGAAATTTTTACATTTGTATGGATTTTTGTATATTGATACAAATTTAAGTGTTTTCTTGTTATACTGTATATATGTTTCTACTCTTGTTATAAGGTATTTTTGTATATTGATACAAATTTAAGGTTCTTTTTTATACTGTATATATGTTTCTACTCTTTAAAAGTATTGTACTGAAGTAGCTCATTTAACAATGTGATGTAATTTCTAGTCCTTGAAAGTTATTATTACAAATTACTTAGGATAATTAAGAAATACAGGTTAGTAGTTAGTCATCTAACAATCACATTTGTGGCCATGTTAGGTATATTTTTAAGGTCAAACAGATATATTTTAGATAGATAGATGGTCTTCAAACACTTCAGAGACCTATAGAATATGCCATTTTAATGTTTTAATGAGACACATCTGCTCCTGGCATAACCAATCTGCTTTGAAAAAGGATGATGGGCATTGAAGAACCTCCATATGGAGTTTGCTTTCATTGTGGCAAGGCTAGCCACTGGACAAGAAACTGCCCTTGCCTCGACTGCTGACAGTATGCTGTCCAAATTGGACAAACAAGACACTGCCAAACTTTGCCAAGACAAAGTAAGACAGTCCTTCAGAATTTCCTGCTTCATAGAAAAGTCTGTCAGATATTCTAGACCTGTAGGTCAAAATTGGATGTCCCAATATTGCAGAGGAACCTCAAGTGACTGTCCTGGCAGCCAGCCTGTCTGTCATTTCTATAGTTTTGGAAGTTGTTTGCTCTGCACTTCCTGTTTACTCAGGTAATATTATCTCCTTCTTGGGTCTCTGATGGAGCTGAAGATAGGACAGTTATAGTTATAGTTTTCCTTGTTACCAAATTCAGAAAGAAACTCATAAAAGAAATGTAAAATGTGTAAGGTTGAGAGACAAAAGCTTAAGTTGTTTAAGAAAATGGTTTTTTTGGTCTAAAAAGGTATTTTTAGGATGGTAATACAAGTTACAATAGAAAATGGTTTAGGTTTAAAACTTTAGACTCATTGAGATAGGATAGATTATATAAATGATATATTACATTTGCTTATCCATCTTAATAAAATATCTGGAATGTTTCTACTACCATTTAACTAACTAAAAAAAAAATCCTGAATTCATTCTTTTTTGTTTTCCTCAGATAATTGACGTGGGTTCTGGTAAAGGCTACCTAAGCTCCTTTTTGTCCTTAAAGTATGGTTTAAACGTTTATGGCATCGACTCCTCAAATACTAACACTCATGGAGCTAAGGAGAGAAACAGGAAGTTGAAGAAACATTGGAACCTGTATCATGCTCAGACAAGAGGAGATGCCCATGGACTGGCATTAAAAATGCCGGAAGGAAAGAAAGTGCAAAAGGAAGTAAAGTGTAAGGGAGATTTTGAGAGTGCACCGAAGAACACTCTTGTGACTCAAAACTTGTCTGCCGATGTTTTGCCAGAGTTTTCAAAGTCAGCAGGTTCGGTCATCAGGAAACGGCAAGGAAATCTCCATGCCCAGCCACTCGAAAAGGCCTTGTCTCTCATGGACATTTTGCCCATTGATGCCATCGAACCTTCTTCATCCCAGGTGCACAACACCAAAATGTCGGAAGTGAGGAAACGGAGAAGAAATGTGACGTCCAAACCTAGCGACTCAAGTATATATTCACCACTGACTTCTTTTATCACTGCTGATTCAGAATTGCGTGACATTGTTAAAGATCTGGAGGTGAGTCTGCTTTTGAATCCTCTAGTTTGAAAGAATGCTATCAACATGGAATACAATTTGAATAGCTTGTTGTTGTACTTAGGTGATATTAGCTGACACATCAGTTCTGGAGATCCAGAATAAAATCCTAAGCTGGCTTTCTTTGTGCCCACAACTGTCAAAATTTAATAAGCACATACTATACAATATAAAATCCTCTACTCGTTTCGCTTCTACATAGAAGAAATGCTAGTCAGTAAGCCAAATTATCATATCCACAGTTTAGAGATTGTTAAAATTCTAGTCCAAGAAAAGTCTTAGTGTTTTCACAGATTTTATTTTTTTGAGTTGACACTTACAGTAATATTAGATGTTCATGAAGAACAACAGGTTTTCATGCACACACACAGTCAGGTCAGGGCAGTGAGAACAGATAAAGAGGGAATTAGCATAAATTTATTGACAGACATGCAGTCTCCTAGAGCAAGAATAGCCTATGAGAATTCTTTAAGGATGTAATATTTTCTAAGTTGTCAAGTTATATAACTGAAAGACAATACATCTAGAGTACGCTATTATATGTTAAAGCAGTATTTTCTAGACGCTTCTACAGATTATGTAGCCTAACTTTTTTATAAGACAAATATTATTCTTTTTTAATTTTTAAAAATCTTCCTAAAAGTTATGGCTAAACAAAGTGCCAGAAAGCTTTATACCTTCAAATCTTTGTTTTATATGGTCTTTACAAAGAGAAGTTTCCCCTGCCACAGAGATTTTTTTATTAAGATTTTATTGTTATTTCTAAATTATGTGCATATGTATGAGTCTCTGTGTGGATGTTAGTGCAGCGACTGCATAAGCCAGAAGAGAGGGAAATGCCATGGATCTGGAGGTATAGGCGAGTGGGTAAGGCACCCAGCCTGCATGTTGAATGGGTTCTCTGCAAATGTAGTACATGCTCTTAACCAGTGAGCATCTCTCCAAAACCCCCTTCCTGCCAGATACATATAAAAGGTACCAGTTAAAGGAAACATTAGTCCTCATGAATTTCAAAGGAGTAATTAGGTTATCCCATTAAAAATTCAAACTTTAAGTATATTTTAATCACTTCAATTTTCCAAAATCGTCTTGGAATTATAATACTAGAACTGTACAACCTGAGCATAGTGGCACACCTCTGTAGACAGCAAAAGACTGAAGTAGGAGGATCCTGAATTCAAGGACAGCCTGGACTAGGTAGGAAGACATTATAAAGAGTTTGTAACAAACCGAAAAGTTAAATAAATTTGCAAAATCATGAACTAGACTCTGTTCCTCAAGTTTGTGTTCTTAGTGATATTGATATATTTCATTTGTATAATTGGATTTATTGATAATTACCTAGTTCTTTGATATCTCTTAAACAGTATCATCAGTATTTTTGTTTGTTTTCTTTCCTTTTCTTTATATTTCTTTTCTTTAGAGACAGAGTCTTGTTATGTAAGCCTGGCTAGCCTATAATTCATTATGTAGCCCAGGATAGCCTCAAACTCATGGCAATTCTCTTGCCTCAGCCTCCTGAGTACTGGGACTATAGCCTTGTTACCACCATGCCTTTAAAACTAATTCTAATCGGTACTATAAAAATTGAGCTGTTGGCTGAATAATTCTTTACATAGCATTTAGGGAATATGATGACTTTTTTTTGTGTTGTTGTGAAGAAAACCTGGGAAATTGCTATGAGTATATTTATATAATAAATATAATAATAATAATGTGACCCATGGAATGTCTGTGTTTAAGTGTATCTTCTTAAAACCTCAAAAGATAATGCAAATTTCCTAAAAGGCTTTACTTCCAAATTACGAAGTATATGCACACTAATTGACTTCATGAAAAGCCCCATTTGCTCCTCTTTAATTCAATTTTATGATTCATGTTAAACAAAGCAATAATAAATTCAACTATGGGATGATTTGTAGATTGACAAAATTCTATGCATTTATACCAATTTCATGTAAGTACATTTAAATTAGGATTTGAGTAATTGGAAAAAGCATTTCCTAAGACAATTTTTATATAAAATTCATGTTTGAAAATTGAGAGCAAAAATACATGTGTTGATTTTTATTTTATTAAATTTGGTCAACGAATAAACTAACATATTGGCATTATGCTAGAAATGACAATTTGTACCCTTTTGTGTTTCTTATAACCAGGCTTTACAAGGCGGGCAGCCTGAATCAGTTCAATCAATAAAAGAATTTGCCTGGGACAGACAGAGTATCATATAAACATCTCGACTCTCAGGTTTATCCAGTAATTGCATTGCTTATCCAACCTTAAACTTTACTGTGCAGTATCGAGCTGTTCAGCAAATATTAGCTGTAAAAGAAATGAGAAAAAACACAAAGGAAGAAATTAAAAAACAAAACAAAAAAATAGTAGCTGTAGTGAACGTATGGCCATTTTGCTTAAAAGGAATAATTATTTATTTTGCATATAAAATGATTTGTAATACTTTTTATGTAGAATTGATCACTTAAAAGTTCACATGTTTGAAAGACACTTAAAATTTTCACATGTATAGTTTTAAACTCCTCTTTTAATTGTCTTTTTTTTTTTCTTTTGCTTTGTCTCTAAAGGACTGTTTAGTGGTGGGTCTTCATACTTGTGGTGACCTTGCACCAAACACACTACGGATATTTGCATCCAAGTCTGAAGTCAAGGGAGTTTGCAGTGTGGGTTGTTGCTACCATCTTTTATCTGAAGAATTTGAAGACCAGCATAAAGGTAGTAAGCATTCTGCGTGTCATAATTCTTATTCCTTAAAATTATTGTAGCTGTTTTCTGTTTCTCTCTTGGTCGTTATTGTATCTTGATTGATTCATCTTGTTTTGTTTTTGAGAAAGCAGCTCAGTGTGTAGTAGTCTTAGATGTCCTGGGGCTCACTATAAAGACCAGGCTGGCATGAACTCAGAGATCCGTCTGCCTCTGCCCTCTGAGTGCTTGGATTAGAGGCGTGTGCCACCATGCCCAGCCATTATTGTGACTTGAATTAGCATTTAAGATAACATCAAGTTTTGCATCTTGCAAATTTAACATTAATAATATTAAGGGAATTAGATACAATATCACTTTTATATTTTATTATCATTTCTTTGGCCATAGAATGGACGTACTGAACACTAAAAATTTTGCAAATACTTGAAATTTCACTAATAAATGATGTATATTTTGTAGGACTCGTGTTTATAAATAGTCGTAAGTTTTGCTTTGATTGTGAGAGTAAAACTGTTGCTTTCATCATAAGTACAAAAATTTATTCTCATTTCCAAAGTTTTCTCCATTTCTGAATAATTAATATTTCTTTCTTAAAAAAGAAAAATCAGCGTACTTAGATTTCTATGAATTTAGAAAGCTTTAGTACTGTTGTTTTATTAAAATAGTAATATTCAGTCTGTGCTCTCTGGACGCTGCCTGAAGAGAAAAATGAAAAATGTGTTGGCAGCTTCTAATATAGCATTTGCTTGGTGCATTTTATATGATAAATCTCTCTATAAGATATAGCTTCAAAACAGCTATTTCAAATTTGTTTCAATTATTTTTTAGACTATTAATAGTGGTAGTTCTCTTATATGTTAGGTAGTATTGTAATCTAAGTTTGAATAGGAAATTGTGGTGGTTTGAAAAAGAATGATCCCCATAGGCTCATAAATTCAGATGCTTGGTCATTGGGAGTGGCACTACTTGGCAGGAATTAGGAGGTGGGGTCTTGTTGGAGTAGGTATGACCTTGTTGGAGGAAGTGTGTCACCGGCTTTGAGGTTTCAAGTGCTCAAGCCGGGCCCAATGTCTCTGATGCCCGTAGATTCAGATGTAGAGCTCTTAGCTGCCTCTTCTGCACCACGTCTGCATGCATTCTGCACTGCTTTCTGCCATGCTGATAATGGACTAAACCTCTGAAACTGTAAGCCAGCCCCAGTTAAATGTTTTCCTTTTTAAGAGTTGCCACAGGCATGGTGTCTCTTCACAGCTATAGAACACTGGACAGACATGTTAGAGAGGCACTGGAAGAGCCTGAAGGAACTAAGGTATACCCATGCACTTATTGACTCCCCTTTTTTCCCCTCATGTCTTAGTTACTTTTATATTGACGTGACAAAACACCATGACTAGGGCAACTTAAAAGAGTTCAATTTGAGGCTAGCTCACAGTTCCATAGGGTTAGACTCCATGACCATACCAGGGAGCATGGCGGTAGGCAGACAGTATGAGGCTAGAGCAACAGCTGAGAGCTTACATATGGACAACATGTGTTGGACATATGGACAACAAGCACCAGGCAGAGAGAGAGGGCTACCTGGGAATGGTGTAGGCTTTTCAAGTCTCAAAGCGCACCTCCAGGGACAAACTTCCTCCAACAAGATCATACATCCTAACCATTCCCAAATAGTTCTACCAACAGGGAACCAAGCATTCATCTATATGTGCCTATAGGGGCCATTCTGATTCAAACCACCACATTCCACTTCCTGACTTCTTTAGGCGTGTAGCTATGTCATAATGCAAAATGCATCTAGTCCATCTTCAAAGGTCCCTGTAGTCTTTCATAATCTCTACAGTTTAAAAGTCAAAGTCTCTTCTAAAACTTCTAATTAAGGAAATCTCTTAATTGTAACTCCCTGTAAAAATCAACAACCAGATTGCATACTCCCAGCATACAGTGGCACAGGATGTAGTTTACCATTTCAAAAGTTAGAAGATAGGACCAAAGCAAGACTGAAACTCAGCAAGACAAACTCCAAGTCCTGTCTAATGTCAAAGCGTTTAGATGGCTCCACCCTTCCAGCTTTGCTATTTCTCTCTCTAGCTGGTTCTACTCCCTGTGTGTAACTTTTCCTGGCAGACATCCCATGGCTCTGGCAGTTCTAACATTTGGGGTTCTCCAGTGCAATCCAGGCTTCACTTTTACAGCTTCATGCAAGTTTCTTCAGGCCTCCATGCAGAAACTCCCCAACCTCATGCTTGGCTTCAGTGGCTTTCTATAACCATGAAGGAAAATTCCACAACCCCCTTGCTCCTGTATCCTCCATGACTCTAAATCCAGAACCATGTGGCTGATGCTTAGTCCAGGTTGCTCTCAACACTGCTGTCTTCCAGGCTCTTACCAGGATGGCCCAGTAAGCCCAGGATGTAGCAGTCAACCACTTTCGTAATCCTGAATCTCAAAGTCCTCCAAAAAAAAATAGCATCAGGCCTATCACAGCAGTATCCCACTTCCTGGTACCAACTTCTGTCCCAGCTACTATTTTATTGGTTTGCTAAGATACCATGACCAAGACAACTTACAGAAGAGTTTATTATTGGGGGCTTATAGTTTGAGAAGGGGAGTCAGTGACTATCATGGCAAGGGATATGGCAGCAAATAGACAGGCCTGACATTGAAGGTTTAGCTGAGAGCTCACATCTTGAGACAACAACCATGAGGAAGTAAGAGCTAACTGGAAATTGCATGGGCTTTTGAAACCTCAAAGCCCACCCCCAGTAACACACTTCTTCCAATAATACCACAACAACCCAAAGAGTTCCACCAACTGGGGACCTCGCATTCAAATATATGAGTCTATAGGGACCAATCTCACTCAGATCACCAGACTTCCCAGAGAAAATTTTGATAATGATTAGAGAATGTACATGACTTCTTGTGTGCAGAATTAACCATATCAACTTAAACATATTGATAAGAATGAATAATGTGTTGAGTTTAAGAGAGTGTGTCAAATAAGTTATCAAGTACTGGGGCAAAGCACTCTTTTCTGTCAGAGCAGCTGCATTTTATACAAGTGAGAAGGAAGGTGTCTTAGTTACTGTTTCATTGCTGTGAAAAGACACCATGGCCATGGCAACTACTGTGAAAGAAAGCATTTAATTGGGGCTGGCTTACAGTTTCAGAGGTTTAGTCCATTATCAGCATGGTGGGGAACTTAGTAGCACACAGGCTTACATGGTAGCCAAGAGTTCTGCATCAGGATCTGAAGGAAGCAGTGAGAGAGAGCCACTGGGCCGTCTTGCCTGGACCTTTTTAAACCTCAAAGCCCACTCTCAGTGACACACTTCCTCTAACAAGGCCACACCTACTGCAACAAGGCCACACCTCCTAATCCTTTCAAATAGGGCCACTCCCTGGTGACTAAGTATTCAAATACATGAGCCTCTGTGGGCCATTGTTCAAACCACCAACTGTTTTCAAGGTTCTGGACTTGACACTTTAGGTGTAATAAAGGAAGAACTTGGGGAGTAGCTCATAAACATTAATACTCGAGGAAAGGGTTAAGACACACAAAGAGGTGACAAACAGTTTAGTTCAGCAAACATTCATTGAATGTCACCTGTTTCTAGTCTGTTTTCAGTGGTGATAATACAAAATATGTGAGATGCCATCTTTGCCTTTGAAGAACTTCTTCAAAAAAAAAAATGAACTTAATTCTAGGAACCTTCCTAATAACTTTAAAAGTTGTAAAACTAATTTATACTAGGAAGTGGGAGAACAGAAAGAAAATTAAATACAGAGTCCCCATGCACATTATTCTTTCCTCGAAGTCTTTCTGGAATAAAAATACACATAGTTATGTACACCTTTTGTGTTGTTATTATATTTTAACAAAGAACCGTATAAACTCTTTGCTGTGAATACCTTCTGGCTACAACTGTTCTGTTACCTTATGTTTCTTTATATACTTTGATGGCCTTTCTATATCTGTATAGAGAATATTCTCTTAGTCTTCTTTTGATGATTCCAAAATATTTATGTACCATGTTTATACGGTCCTAGAATGTTTGTTTAAAATGATGGTTGTTCTAATGAACAAAAATGTATGTATGGTGGTTGTGGTGGTCTGAAAGAAAATAGTCCCCAAAGGGAGTGGCACTCCTAGGAGGTGTAGCCTAGGTGGAGTGGGTGTGGTCTTGTTGGAGGAAGTGTGTCAGTGTGGAGGCAGGCATTGAGGTCTCATAAATGCTTAAGCCATGCCCAGTGAGACAGTTCACTTCCTGTTGCCTGCAGGATCAAGATGTAGGAATCTCAGCTCCTTCTCCAGCACCATGTCTGCTTACATGCTGCAGTGTCCCACCATGATGGTAATGGACTAAACCTCTGAAAATGTAAGCCACTCCATTAAAAGATTTCCTTTATAAAAGTTGATGTAGTCATGGTGTGTCTTCACAGAAAAAAAAAAAAAAAAAAAAAACCTAACTAAGACAGAGGTCCATTTTACTGTGTGGGAAAACACAAAATATGACATCAGTGTTCACCTAACATGAGCTTCAGTATAGTACTGTAAATGCTCTGTAGTATTATGAATATAGTATATGTCATATATCATAGTTATAAAACAGTATTATATCTGTAGCACAGTAGCATATCCATCTCAATCGAAGGGGCTCAAGGCATGTTCCAGTACAGCCGTGTGCAGTGCATTTTGACAGATTAGTAGATTTCAATCAGGTAAGGAGACCGGAGGCTGCAGTAGAAAGAACACTGGCCAAGGTGGTAAAGTCAGGCCTACTACGGTTTCACCTTCATGGTCAGTGTTTCTCTTCATAGTTGTCCTCTGTCCTGTCCTGTTCTTACCCATACCGTCCTTGTAAGCAATAACTGTCTTAATGTCCATTTCATTGCGTTTGTGAGGCACAATTTTCATAGTAAATGAGTTCTCTTTTATATTGCTGTTTACTCTGTAGGCTTTTTTCTAAAGAATTTCTTGTTTTGTTTGTTTAGATAGTATGTTGTTGTTCATAAACCAATCTTTGAATTTTTCGAGTATGTTCACTGGAAAAAAAAAATCTCTGCTTGTTTACACTCTAGAAATGGGAACCTCTGTTAACAGATTCTCAAGTACCAGTCTTAGACCCTGCCTAGAAGGAGGCAGCTTTGTCCTCTCCACCTACAGGGGAAGTTACCATTGTTCAATGGGTTCATTGGACATTTGGGGTGCTAAGATAGACAAAAAGAAGAATTGTGAAAATTTGTCTTTGGAGACCAACAGCCACAGGCCCTCATTTTCTCTCACTGTGGGCTTTATTAATTCATGGGAAGACCTTCCTGTGAAGAGTATCTTATCTATAGAGAATCCTTGGTATTATCAAACAGATTGTAATAAGCTTTGGTCGGGTAAATCAAATACTTGTATCTTAGTGTTACCTGTTTTTCTCATGTGTACCTGAGATGAACAGAGACTTGGGAGTGCTGCTTGTCAGGAAAGCAGAGTGTAAAAGGGAGGACAGTGGTCTGACTGATGTTTGAAATGGGTCGAGATATATACAGCATGGGTAACTACAAGGGCTTGGACATCAGGAAAACAGTCACACAGCCAAGAAAAAGGAGGAAGTGTACAAAAGCAAGTAGTAAGCAGAATAATTAGTTTTGCCTGGACTGTTGTGTCTTCTGTACAAGACCAGGTAGATCTGGGAGCCAGGTAGATACCTTCACCTTTTGCCATATTGCACTTTCACTTTCTTACCATATCCTCACTGCAGTAAAAGAGAAATGATAAAACCATTCCTGCAGTTTTGCTTCTTAACTCTGATTGGATGGCTGAATCAAATTTGTCACTGCAGGATGCTGGAGAACTGCCTGTGACTGTCGGAATTATAGCCTCTAGGTACAGAACTTGATTATATGTAAGTTTAAGAAGCTCCATAAGTACTTCTGATGAATACCACTCTGAAAACAAGGATTTTATTATGATTATTTTTAAGACATAGAATTTGAGAAAATGGTTTGTAGAAATATGTTTAAGAAAATACACATAATATTTATTTTAATTTCTCCTGTCCATAGACTGAGGTGAACTATATATCCAGATGCCCTTTGCAGACCAGAACCAAAGATTGAGATACATGACCGCAGCAAGACCTATCAAAGTCAACATACAGAAAGCTAGTCTCATTGTTCCTAACAAAGCCCTCAGAACAGGCCTCTAGTTTTCTAGCAGACACAGATTCAAGAACAGAGGAAATTGGGTTGTAAATCTGGAGTCATGGGTTAGAAACTAGACAGATCGATGGAAGAAAGCCTGAAACCAGCCGGCAAGGAGTATCTGTGATAGTTAATCTTGATTGTCAAGCCAGTGAGATTTAGACTCACCCTGGAGACAAATCCCTGGGTGCAGCTGTATGAGACTGTCTACTAGATTAAGTGATGAGATGAATTAAATGGGAAGATTCACCCTAAATGTGGATGGTACCATTTCATGCGCTGGGACTCTTGACTGGATAAATAGGAAAAAGCAAGACAAGCACAAGCATTCATTTCTTTCTGCTTCCTGGCTGTGGATGCAATGGGTCAGGTGCCTTAAGATCCTACTGCCAGGATTCCCCTGCTGTGGTGGATGGTACCCTTGAAACGTGAGCCAAAATAAGCAGCTTTGTCCTGAGGAGACAAGCAACTAAGAGAGTAGCCAAGGTAATTATAGTATCATTAGAACGTTGATAGCTTACATTTTTTTATTGGTAAGCACATAGGGGTGTGAGGGTGAGTGTGTGTGTGTGTGTGTGTGTGTGTATGAGAGAAGGAGGACACACACACACACATACACACACACACACACACAGAGAGAGAGAGAGAGAGAGAGAGAGAGAGAGAGAGAGAGAGCGCCAGCGAGCATGTGTGTATGTAGTAAGCAACCAATGGAATATAAATGTAGCCTTACTTTGTATGTGTAATGTATACAGTATGGTCCTGGTATTCTTTTTATTTTTTAAATGTATATAAGTGTTTTACTTCCATGTATGTATGTGCACCATTTGCCTCCAGTGGTCAGAAGAGGGCATCAGATGCCCTGAGACTGGAGTTCCAGATGGTTCTGAGACACCATGTGGGTGCTGGGAACCAAACCTGGGTCCTCTGCAAGAGCAACAAGGTTCTTAACAACTGAGCTAGCTCTCCAGTCCCGGCACTAGAGTTCTTTACAAAACTGGAACTACATCACTGAATAGTTTAGTCATTATATTAAAACTATTGACTTTGCAGGGCAAAGGGTTTGTGTGGACAAGGTTAGCATAATTCCTGTCCTATATCAAGCTCTAGGTTCCATAGTGTTCTCTTCCGGAATGGACAAATGTTATGTGTCCCTTGCCTCATATTTAGACACCTGACCCTTTGTCCTCACTTTATTTCAACAGCTGTTTTTGAGTTGTGGTATAAATTTGAGTTGTTAATGCTCTTACACGGTTAGCAGACAATTCTGGTATGTACACTGCAACTTTTTATGATTATATTTTCTATGTAAACAATATGTGTCTTGCATGAATATATTTACCCAGTAACACTGTGGTAGACCATAGAGGTGGTCTGTCATGAATGTGAGTTTTCAAAAGAAAAAAAAAAATGTTCTGTAAGTCCTTGTAATACTAAATTTATACCATATGTTTTAAAAAGTGCTTTTAGATATTTTACATTATGAGCCAGTAGCCTCCAAGTGAACATTAAGTACCAGAAACAGTTTTATTGCAGTGCATTATAAAATACTTATTTTCCAAAGCTTAACTGTTAACTAATGTTTTACTATTTTGTCTTGATACTGAGTATTACCATAATTAAATTGAAGTAGTCATATTATTTCTTCTCCTAGAAGGAGTAAGTAGTTTTGCTTTGTTTTGTTTTAAACATTTCAGTACAACCTGTTTTTTTTTTTTTCTTTACAAGTGGAAATGGAATGTGTTGACATACACCTGGACTGATCCAGATCTGTGCATCTCTCCTTGATAAGAGAACCTTAATCATGTCCAGGTATCATTGATCAGGGACATTGAGTCCTTCTGTAACCTTAGGACCAAGTGAATCTCATTTATTCTAAATTATGGCGATCCAGTTGAGTTAGGAGTAGAGATGAGATGTAAGTAATTGATAGTGACGAAGCATGAGAGCACAACTCCTAGGCAGAGTTTCTAGCTGTTTTTTGTTTTGTTTTTGTTGTACTTAATTTTTTTTTTAATTTATTATGAGTGTAGGGGGTTGGCGAGAGGATGCCGTGGCTTGTGTGCGGATGTCAGAGAATGACTTGGTGGATTCCATTCTGATTTTCTGCCTTCGCATGGGTTCTGAGGATTGTACTCCGGCTGTCAGGCTTCAGCAGCAATCATGTTTACCTGCTAAGCCGTCTCACTGGCCCTCTTGTTGCTCTTAAAGCTGTCCAAAGCACAGGATATGCCGTGGTTGGTTTTTGTCTTGTATATTTGTTTGTTCAGCCTAACAGAATGGCCTGCATCTGCCTACTGTCCCGTTAAAATGTCTTGTTAGACATTACCAGTGCTCCGAATGAGCATCTCAGCTCAGTCTGAGGGACAAAAGGTAACTTCTTTATTCTCGGTTTATGTGGCAATTTCAGTGATAGGAGAGTACTGTTGGAGTAGAGAAAGGGTTGGTATGCTGGAAAGTCTAATAGTTTCAGAGACTTTCCCTGGCTTTACCAGGAACAACTCTGGCCATAGATCACAGAACTAACTGATCTCTGGTTGGTCCAGTCCTTCCCCGCCTACTCCTGGCCTGCCCCTATAAAGTCTGCTGCGGTCACTGTCGGTCAAACAGCCTCATGTGGGGTTCCTCACTACCATAGTCTTCACTTTGGTTGTTAATCTGTCTGGTTATTTGGTTGTGTATTTACTAGGCAGTGAAGTGTTGGAGACAACTTTTGGGAGCATCTTTCACACTGACACTTACATTTCATACCAAACAAGAATTCCCAAAGGTGAATAAAAGCTAGATATTTAGTCTGATTCACTGTTTGGGGTTTTAAGAATTGGGTTCATTGATTCAAGTTAGAGCTACCTCATCTAAACCATCAACCTTCCTAATGCTGTGGCTCTTTCATACAGTTCCTCGTGTTGTGGGGACCCCCAACCATAAAATTATTTCATTTCTGCTTCACAACTGTAATTTTGCTAGTGTTATGAATCGTAATTTAAATATCTGATATGTGACCCCAAGGATATCGGGACCCACAGGTTGAGAACCACCAATCTAAAGAGATCTGGAGGTTGAATAACAGTGTCCTGAGCCTGTTTGAAAATCTAACATAGCTGTATAAAAACAAACTTTTCTTGTGTTCTGTTCTTCATGATATTTAATGTGTGGTATTAATAGGACTATTTTCTTAGTAAAAGTAATAGCAGTAAATTAGTCCCATCATTGCAGCAATTTTAATTGCTATCTTATCAATATAGGCCTGACGGTACATCTTGTCTTGAGTAAAATGTACTTTAGTAAGTGAACATATTTGATTGCAATTAACTTTTTAGCTGGAAATTCAAAAGATGTTGAGCTGTATTGTCTTCCAAATTTCTGTATGTATATAGCAGATGGCTCATCTACTGAGATGAGATTGACATGATTTTAATTGATATATCCAGGGGGGTTGTTGTGTTGTTGTTTTGAGATAGGGTCTCACTGTATAGTCCTGCCTGGGGTAGAACTCACTGGCTGACCTCAAACACAGAAATCTACCTGCCTCTGTCTCCCAAGTGCTGGGATTAAAGGCACATATTTCCACGCTCCCAGCTGGTATATCTACTTTTAATTTCTCCTCTTTTTTTTTTTTTATTTTGTGTCCGAATTGATTTTGTTGTTGTGTTCTGTTACCATTTGTGTGGGTCACCTGAGCTCTAAGAGAAGAGGTTGAGAAGTCTCAGAATGACCCGTGACTGTAAACAGACATTTGGCTCCCAAAGAGGCACATCTTTGAGCCTTATCTTCAGTATTTAACACACACCATGACATGTGGTACATAGCAAGCATTCAGTGTAGGATGGATTGATTAATCCTCTGAAACTGTAAGCAAACTCCCAAGTCACTGCTTTCTTTTCTAAGAGTTGCTTTGCTCATGGTGTCTCTTCACAGCAATAGAACAGTGACTAAGACAAATCAACACGGGAAATAAAAGGACAAATTTCAAACAACTGACTCAATATGAAACTAAAGATATTTGATAAGAGAGATCCTGAGGAGAAATAACCATGTTGACCAAACTTACCTCATACTTGACGTTAAATCACTGGTTCTGATTCTTTCCTGCTCATAAACTAGTTTCTCTTTTCACCATTCTTTGAGAAGGAAGAGAAGGGTCCAGATAGTCTGGTAACTCCAAAGCTTTTATTCCTGTCCCAAGCTGTGGTCTTTAACCAGCAAAGCATGTGATGTAAAACATTTGTGAATGAAAATTATATGTATTTTCTTTAATAAGAATGGTAGCATCACATATTTTGACTAAGATCACCTAAACAAATATATTAATTTAGACTCGTGATACATGTAATCCCTGATAGAGAATACATATATATGAATTCAGGGCTCCACTCATGCTGATTTTGTGTGTGTGTGTGTGTGTGTGTGTGTGTGTGTGTGTATGTGTATGTGTGTGTGTGTGTGTGTGGCCACCACCACACACACAAAAGAAATATTACTATCTACTTTGTTTTAAAATAAAAGAGATGTAAAAGGAATGCTTCAAATTCACAAAAGGAATTGTTTTTCTTTTTGGTTAGCATTTATTTTTTATTAGATCCTTGATATAGCATCATGTAGGTTGACATTTTTATTCTACTGTGCATTCTCAAATTTGTAAAATGCTGATGACAGTTCACCAAATTGATTTTATAACATATCAGTGGGTTGTGGCTAGTTGTGTGTTGGTAAATGGTTGCCCTTACTAAAAGCTATTTTATATAATATATACATATATATATGTGTGTGTATGTGTGTGTGACACACACACACATACACACACACACACACACACACACACACACACACACACACATTGCTTTTCCTGATTTTTCTATGGTATAAATCCACCCGAATTGGTCTATTTTAGGCTACCAGCTTGATGTCTCTAAATGTTGACTTGAGATACACAAAGTTAGCAATCTCTGCAGCCATGAAGAACCAGCTCTTCACAATATAGTTGTGCCCAATGTTGTGCAAAGCATTGTTATGTGTATGATGTTTGTGTAAGTCACAGCTTTCTTGTTGAAGCAACTAAGTCACCTCATCTGTGCGGAGCATTCCAACTTCTGATGTCTATGACTGCAGTTTCCCTTCTGAACCTTAGATTTTTCCAGATTGTAAACTTCTGTGGTGAAGAGAAAGTATTTTAATTAGCTGATCTACCATTATGCCTATTACATTACTAGAATTTTTAAGAGAATTCTAGTGCAATATGTAAGAAAGTGAAATTTCAAAACAAATTATAAGTGATTAATTACATTACAACTCTTTTATTTTCATTGAATTATTTTTGGCCTTTCTAAACATGAATATTTAATCTAAAACTAAAATTTTTAACAACTCGTACTTTAAAACCACCTTGAAATTAAAATGAGGATTATAAAATTATGAGAAGATAGGAGGTATTTAGTAAACCCAGTGCATAGCAGTGAGAAAAATCACTAAACACTAGTTCAATATAGAATCGTGCTTTGTGGAATAATCCTTTACACTGTGAATATATGTCACTGTGATTGGTTTAATAAAAAAGCTAAATAGCAGTTAGGTAGGCAGGATTTTGGGGGCAGAGAGAATGCTGGGAAGAAAGGTGGAGTCAGGAAGAGGTGCCATGAGATGCAGAGTGAACAGGATTGGAAGTACATACGAGCCTTGGGTAGCACACAGATTAATAGAAATGGGTTAATTTAAGTTATAAGAAAGAGCTAGCTAAAAAAACAAGCCTAGGCTATCAGCTGAGCATTTATATTCATATTAAGTCTCTGTGTGCTTATTTGGGAGCTGGCTGATGGGCCAGATCCAGCTGGTGGTCCTGATGAAAAACTCCACCTATGGTGCTTAGAGCTAGGGATCAGTCAGCAAACTGAATGCTCTCCCATAGCCCTCTCTGCTAGGTATGAGGTGTATCCACATAAAGTTAGCTAAATAAGCTTACAACATGTTAGGATTTGTTGTAGGTAAGAAAAGACAGTGGTAACATGGTCCCAGGTGCTCCAGTATCTCAGTGGAACTGTTGTGTAAGGGTATTAAACATTATGTGCCTTACACCCATCTTCATTCTTTCTTTTTTCTCCTATTTCTGTGATAAAAACCCTGCCTGGTAAAGGCATTTTAAGGGAGAAAGGGCTGATTTGGCTTATGGTTGTGGAGGAATACAGTCCATCGTACAGCAGTCAGGGGAGGCTTGGCAGCAGGAGCAGGAAGCTGACTGGCTGGTCACACTGCATTCACACTTGGGACACATGGGAAATAGGGAGTGAACAGCAAGTGAGGCCAGGCTTGAAAGCCTCAAGTTCCACCCAAGTGGCCCACTTCTTCCCTCAAGGCTCTACTTCCAGAAGATTTCATGGTGTGCTGAAACAATGCTGTGAGCTTGGGAACAAGAGTTCAAACACTTGAGCCTACATGGACCATTACCCATTCCCACCCTCTGCACAGTGTGGTATTAGAACTAGGTAACGATTTGTATTAGAAGTATCAAGGTGGCAGCTTCTAAATGTCCATAGGAGTGCAGAAACACTGGTCAGCAGAGATAGGGTGACTTCCTGTTCTACTGTGTTGTGCCCTTGAATAAATTAGTTCGCCTTTGTAGCTCTTCTGTAAATTAGTGAAAGACGAGGAAATTAACTTGGATGATCTCTTGTGGCTGAAATGATATTGGTATTTGATTTGAATCAAATACAGCTTTCCAAAGCAGCTTTGTTATTTAAACTTAACTTAGCTTATTTTTATCTAACATTTTGATTTAGTTTTGTCTCATTTTCATAATTATATTGGCTTTACATAACCAGATATTTGATATCTGATTTCCTACTGTGATTCTTCATTAGGCTGATTCTGTGAAATTTAAAAATACAAGTGTTAGAGTGCCCATACATTTTCTGTTTCTCAAAGTTTTTATGTCTGATTTCTAAAAGTCAATCCAGCTATAGTTCACAGCAAATGCATACTTAAGCTTTCATTTCCTTAATCAGCAATATAAAGTTTAATAGTTAGTTGACCAATTCAAAACTGTCAGGACCTGTCTCAGGCTGAAAAAATTATCAGGGCCGATTATTCTTGGTATTGTTCTTTGAAAGCTAAAGTGGGTAGATAAATCATATTGCCAACTTGAGAGCCACTTACCCAGATCACTTTTCTTACATAGCACATTCCTTTTCTTTTCAAAGCTGGACCTTTGTCACAGAAAACCTTCCGGCAATTTGCATGGGGTGAGTGCAGATATTTGTAGATTTGGCGTTCTCTCTGCCGCTCCTTCACACTGACAGCTGTACCTGATCTCAGTCAGCTGTGTGTTTTCTAGAACGTTGGCACTGGTTTATTTTTCTGCCCTGGGGCATCTTTTAGCTGTCTGACACTTTTTAAAAATTTATCTTTAATATAGTATCCTCCTTTCTTACTTTAGTTAGCACCTCATTATTTTCTCTAATTACTAGAAAGTGTTTTTGAAGCTTATGTAGCTTGGGTTTATTGAGCACAAAAAAGTCCATCTTATGTTTGTTCATGGGACATAAGAGAAGCCAAGAATATTA
Organism: Peromyscus nudipes; assembly: GCA_902168325.1. NCBI lineage: Eukaryota > Metazoa > Chordata > Mammalia > Rodentia > Cricetidae > Peromyscus > Peromyscus nudipes. The sequence continues at coordinate 31,236 of CABHPH010124001.1, forward strand.
ATGAGTAAATATAAAACAAAAATTAATATATCAACTCAGAATTAGTAAAGAAAAGCCTGGGAGATAGATAGATGGTTTATTTGGTAAAGTGCTTGCCTTGCAAGCATGAGGACTTTAGTTTGATCCCAGTGCGCACATGCCTGGGGTGGTGTTAGGCACCTGTAATCTAACGTGGGAGGCAAAGGCACCAGGATTCCTCTGGCTCACTGGCCAGCCCCTAGCCTGATCAGTGAGCCCTAGGTCTCCGGGAAGGATCCTGTCTCAAAAAGAATGCAAAGTAATGGCCTCCTGAGGGACACCAAACTTGATCTCTGACCTCCAAATGTGTATGCCTGGACCTACATGTGCACCTACACACACAGGTACCCACAGCACACAGAAGTAGTAGTAAAGAGAAATAATTTCAGCTGTGAACATAAACAAATATTAAAGTTAATAGAACTGGCTAATAGCCCTTAATAAAAAAAAACTAGTTTACAGTAAATTGCATTTATGTGCAGACCTGGTTACCTTAGAGAAAATGCTCTTGAAATATATTTGCTAAAAATACCTTTCATTTGTTCCCCCCACACGCAGGTAATCATACACTAGTTGTCTAAATTTACTCCTTTTTTATCTAAAACAACAGAAATTAAGAATATAACCTGATCTTTAATATTTGTATAAGGGTTATTCGAAAGTTCTACTAGTTTGTTGTTTGTTTTTTTTAATCAAAAAGAGATTCTTGCAGCAGAGAGAACCCCTATCATACACAGTGATCTACCACATTGGGGAGCTGTTGTTACAGTGTATACTAGAATAACACTGTTTCCCCTTAGTACCTGAGCCGTGCCAATTCGTATGAGTGAAAATAGGAAGCGGTAGTGTCTGGACTGGAATCCATTACAGACATTTTCAACCTAGCAGAACTCTAAGTGTACATACTTCCTCCCTGCTTCCTCCTCACACAGGGAGGGAAGTTTGATTCACTCATTCTACCAGTTGAAATTTCAGTTTCTCACCAAAGCTCCATCCTAGACATCCAGAAATATGCACATCATGTAGCACAACCAAGAAAATTTCTAGAGAGAGAAGTCAGAAATGATAGGATATTCTTTTTCTGTTATCCTGATGGCAAAGTGACCGCTTTACCATTGCAGTTATCTCCTTTAAAATATTCTTTGAAGCAAAAGCATGTTTTTGGAATCTGTGTCTTAGGGAATCAAAGTCAGGAAGGACCAGAGATGCTTAATTCACATTTACGGAATGAACCCATAACATTGAGTGTGTGACCATTGTGCTTAAGTTCCTTGTCTAGTAAGCCCTTTCCAACTTGAATCATTGTTAGCATTGCGTTGAAGTGACTTTTTAAGATACCACATTTTTATTCTCGTTTTCACAAGATAGTAGGAGTTTTTTTTTAAAACTTACTTTTTAATTGTGTATTTTTTAATCTTACTGTAAGGTTATAGAAAGTTTATTATTACATTTTATTTTATTCTTTATTATGCTATAGAGTGTAGGTATGATTCATCCTGTGGTTTAATTATGACTTTCCTTTTAGTTTTAACACATTTGAGAAAGCAGTAACTTATTATTTTAGAATCTCAGCAGTCTCATATTAAATTTATTTTTAGGTAATGTTCCCAGTGCCATTTGACACAGACATATTTATAAGCTGAAATGATTTAATGCAGGTGGAAAAATTAAAGAACCTAAAAATTATTGTGGTGATGTGTTCCCCAATATATTGTGCACCCCAATAAACTTATCTGGGGGTCAGAGACCAGAACAGCCACTATATTAAACATAGGTTTAGGCAGTGGTAGCACACACCTTTAATCCTAGCATTCCAGAGGCGGAGATCCATCTGGATCTCTGTGAGTTCAAAGCCACACTGGAAACAACCAGGCATGGTGACTCACACCTTTAATTCCAGGAAGTGATGGCAGGAAGCAGAAAGGTATATAAGGCATGAGGACCAGAAACTAGAGCCTTTTTAAGCTTTTACCTTTTAGCAGCAGTTCAGCTGAGATCCATTCAGATGAGGGAGGACTCAGAGACTTCTAGTCTGAGGAAACAAGATCAGCTGAGGAATTGGCAAGGTGAGGTTAGCTGTGGTGTGTTCTGTTTCTCTGATCTTTCAGCGTTCACCCCAATACCTGGCTCAGGGTTTGTTTTTATTAATAAAACCATTTAAGATTCGCGTTACAAATTACCATATACCTGTATGGATTCTGATGTTAATTTAAAAACTAAAAATCCCAAGGGAGATTTATAAATGTGCAGTTCAGAGATGCCATGTTTATTTGTGAATGTGTTAGTCCATATGCAATTCATGATCCAATACATTGTTTACATGTATGAAATTTACAAACAATAAATAAATATATTTTTATATTAAAACAAAATTCAAGAAAACAAAATTATTTAAATTAAAAATGAGTAAACTCTGAGTGGAGGAGTTTTAGAGTAGGGTTATGACATTGCTAACGGTAACGACTTGATGGTGTCATGAGTATGTGGAGCAATAGCCACATGCCAGGTTGTATACATTAAAATATATACAAGTTTAGCCGGGCGGCGGTGGCGCACGCCTTTAATCCCAGCACTCGGGAGGCAGAGGCAGGCGGATCTCTGTGAGCTCCAGGAAAGGCGCAAAGCTACACAGAGAAACCCTGTCTCGAAAAACCAAAAAAAAAAAAAAAAAAATACAAGTTTTACATGTCATTCATACCTCGATAAAAATATTATCAAGAAAAAATATATTGGAAAAATATGTATCAGATATACATAATTCAATGAAATGAAAAAATATTTACTAGTTCAGGTTCTGGGATATAGAGAGCACTCAATAAATTTCTTTGATTATATTTGTTTTGCATATACATTTGTATATGTATAAATATATAAAAATAGAACTTGTTGAGTCCATTTTTGTTGTTTGTGTGTATATGGTTACAGAAAAGAATAAGGTTACATAAACTATTTAGGAATTGTACATTTAGTAATATGCCCCAAAGTTACATTCATTCAAAATCTTAGGGTTTGAACCTGTCAGAAATTGGGTCTTTGCAAATGTCCTCAGTTTAATGAGTGCCCCAGATCCAGTGACTGATGTCCTTCAGGTGATATCAACAACACAATGGAAAAATGCATAGGAGGAAGTCTGTCATACAAGCCAAAGCCAGGATGGTGTAGCCACAAACTAAGGCATGACAATGGTTTCCAACAGTCAGTAGAAACTTGACAGGACAATGTTTTATACTATGTGGCTTGGGAGAACTTATTGATGCCTAGCAGACTGATGTATAGATAAGAAGACCTTAGGAAGGATCCTAAACAGATCATGGCTTTCTTACCCACATCATACAAAGTACTTATAGAATAAGTTTGGATTATTTGCCTGACATTGTGGTCGGGAAGGTACATGTGCAAATAAGCTACTCAGTTACCCAACAAATGGTTTACTACCTATTACACACTGTGTACCTACTTCACATTTGTTTAAAAACTACAAGCATTTGAGTTCGTAAGTCTTTGTTCAAATAAAATATCCAACAGGTGTAGAAAGTATTAGGACTGAGCTATGGGAACATGTAGCATCAGATAGGCAACAATTAGCCAGCAAGGTGGTATGAAGAGAATTAAACCCACAAATAAGAGACAGTTGAATCATAGAAGCCCGACAAGACTGCTTTAAGGAAAGATTATCAAGACCTCCTAAAATTTTATAGTAAGAAATCAATCATTTAGGACACATCCACAATATGATTTCCTGTTAGCTAATTAATTTGCAGAGACCCACTGTTGGGCCTGGGGAAATGTATGGTGATTAAGAGCAGATGCTTCTCTTATAGAGGAACCAAGTTGGGTTCCCATTACCATCTCAGGCATGGACTCTAGCTCCTCTTCTGGCTTCCTTGGGCACCTGCAGATATCTGTATGCATTTGGAATACAGGTAGGCACGCGCGCGCACACACATACACACACACATAAATAAAAATTAAAATAATTCTTGGGAAAGAAAGACCCAATTTCCATTGGATTTATCTCATATATTCCAGTGATGAGGAAAACAAAATGTGTTGAAGTGGCCTAGCTAGGTGTGTGTTCTCCTGAGATTATATTGCCCCTAAGATAAAGGATAAATAAGACTAAAAAAAAGTAAACAGTGGTATTAGTCATGTGACATGTGTCAAGTCAAGAGCTAATGAAGATGAGTAAATAAAAATCTAGGTATTTGAAATTTGGAGAGTAAAGAAATAATAGGAAATGATTCTAAATTTCCAGCTTGTTTAATTAAGTGGGCAGGGATACTGTTAACACAGGAAAAAAGGACCAGTAGAATCCCTGAAGACATCCCTAAATGACAAAAGCTTCCAAATAATAATAGTAAGAACTAATAGTGTGAAAGAGAAGGAAGGGCTTTGTCTACTGAGAACTATTATTTAAAGATAACCTGGAAGTGACAAGGACAACAGGAGTCACCGACACACTTCCTCCAGCAGTAGGTTTCTCTGTTTCCAATCTCTGGTGTGGGATAATTACCTCCTTACAATTCATTGCTAATTCCAAGATTATATCTGTGCCCTAAAGCTGTGTAAGAAACCAATCCTGAGCCGGGCGGTGGTGGCGCACGCCTTTAATCCCAGCATTCGGGAGGCAGAGCCAGGCGGATCTCCGTGAGTTCGAGGCCAGCCTGGGCTACCAAGCGAGTTCCAGGAAAGGCCAAAGCTACACAGAGAAACCCTGTCTCAAAAAACCAAA
>CABHPH010124002.1:0-37500 GCA_902168325.1 Peromyscus nudipes
ATGTAACTATTTAAATGAGTACTACTAGTAAAAATATGGACATGAATGTTGATGCTCTTCCTTATAACTACTCTAATTTCTGTTTTATTTTACTGAAATCATTTGTGTTATGCAATATATTACTTAATCTATATATCCTATCCTTTAATTGCCTAAAATAATCCATAAATCAGTACTGATATTATTCCACATCATCACATCCCAGTTTACCTCTCAAGGAAGTTTTCACAACTGTATTGTTGCATAAAGCCAAGAGCTAGTTATCTTCCAACTTCCAGGAGAGATGAACTCTTAACTGAAAGCCAGACTTAAAGCAATCTCCTGACTCCCTCCTGAGACTGCTCTCAGGATCCGCTCATGGAATCACCTCTCCTGAATGTGGTTAAATGATTACATATAGAATTGAATACAATACATTCCACTGTGAATGAAAGAGTCATGCCTGAAGTATTGCTGATACTCTGGGTAGATACTTTACGGAAAAGAAAGAGGGAGGGATCAATTAGAGTCAATCGGCTATGACTAATGAAATCACTCCAAAGAAATCACAAATGAACAGTCAGGATTGAATTTACCTCCAGAAAAAGTTACAATCCTTTGTTTAGTGTCTGGACCTGGACTTATTTCAAGTTCATCCATAGATGTGGATATACTAGCTTCAATGTGATTACAATGTAGTCTTTCACTATTTCTTAGTCCATAAAGAATTGATTCAACTAAGTTTCCACCCCCTCCATGAAATTCTCTGACATTTAAAAACTGACTGCTGAAGGAGTCAATGAGGCTGCTTTGCATCACTTCTGTGCAAAATTATCAACCTTACTCCACAGCTTTACACAAGACTGGGTGAAGCCTCAGTTACATCTGTGTTACAGGTCAGGTTTTTCCTCTGGTCAATGTCACTTGAATATATAGTTGTTTTTTTTGTTGTTGTTGTTTGTTTGTTTCAAAAGACCACTTGACAATTATTGGTGAAATTATTAAGGCCACTCCACGTAGTTAAAAGGGAGGTTTATTTTGTGGGGTAACTTACAAGTGAATGGATAGTTTACAGAGTCTGGGAAAGGTGTAGCGCAGTCCAGCAGTGTTCTCTGGAGAACTCTGCTTGGTCTACCTCCAGTAGCCAGGGTCCAGGAACCAAGAGAGCTGGCCATCCGGATCTCGGGTCTTTAGGGTCCTCTCTTGGTCCTGCCTTGTAGGCGTGACAGTTACTGAAGCCTCAACGGGGGTTGGAACTTCCAGATCAAAGCTGGAATGGCTACCCACTACAGACAATATCCTTTCTGTTTAAAATTCTCCATCTTGGATTTGGAACAATGGAAGATTAATCTAAAACAATTTTCATACACAAGTCAAATTCATGACAAGTTATGCTGAACAACTTAAGGTCAAAAAATAAAATGATAATAGTTCTCAGCACAAAATTTTCAAGTCCAGAATAGCTTCATTAGCATACTAGATTATGGAAGCCATCATACTTGTTTTTTTGCATTCAAATCTCTTCCTTTTTCTTTTTCTCCTGTGAATAATTCTTCAAGATCTCTTGTTAAATTTCAGTACAGCAAGAAAGTCAAGGAGAGAACCATCAAATGTTGTACCATTTTCCCAATAGCATTGAATACTTTAAGGGTAAATCACTTAAATGTTTAGGTAGGAACTACTGAATAAGACAAATTGGTCATAACTGGAATCTGTGCCTTGGCATTTATGGAAGAGTAAATATCCCCTAGAACTAGTGATCAAGTAATATATACCATAACAGAATTGGGTAGTACCTATAATAACCATGCCAACCACACTTAGTAATCTCCACTCTTAGGAGAAGTTCCTGTAAGGCTCCAAGCAGGAGCAGTGATCCTGGAGGTCAGCACTATATATTCATCTTCATGCCTCTTTTCTTCATTATTCAGCCATTAATTTTTTAAAGCCCTTTTGGTGGTAAAACAGAGGTTAATTAAGAATGGATTAGAAAATATATTGTAGTGTTATTAGGGGAGTAATATCTACAAACTTCTGGGAATATTCAAATCTCTGAGCTTGGCAAGAGGTTCTGCATTTGTGCATACACACTGCTGGAAGGAATCTCGAGGTCAATAAAGCCTTTTAATTCTGCATGCCAAATTGATTTCAGTCCTGTACATATTTCAGTACCTATAGGAGGTTATAGGTAGACTGCAATTGTTAAGCTGTAAGAAGAGGAAATACAGGGGCAAAGAGAGGTGTTATGGTCTTAACACAAACATATTTGGTCTCTTTATGAAATACCCACAAGATGAAATGTCTAAATTGGATTGAAATAAATAGGACAAAATAAACTATGGACTCAATAAGTTATTAATTTGAAGTTCTTAATAAATATGCAAAATGTTCTTGGCCATTGGTATTATTTGTTTCATAATGTAGATGTTGTGTGTATGTTTTATAAAGAAAAAATAGATGTTAATTAAAATGGCAAAAATAAGTTATAGCAATACAGTATTTTGCTTTTTTCACAAAGTGTTGTCACTACTGAAAAAGTTAACTGCTTAGAAGGTTAAGGCTTTGTGTCATTTTAGAAGTCAACATAGTACAGTGGAAAAGGTTGATTGAGTTCTGGAGTTCAGTGTTTTTCTTGCCACTTTGTCTCTAACTAGCTGTGTGACCTTGAGCAAATCACTTAACCTTCAAGATCTGTTTTCTCAGGTGTGAGATGAGGGGGTTGGACTACAGGATGTCTGGGAGAGTTCAACTAAATCTGCAACTAAATCAAAATGTAGAAATTGTGACTGAAATAGCAGTCCATAAACACTAGTGAAAGACAGACTTGATGAGGTAGGACAGATCCTTCATGTTTATAGATTTCTTCTGATCCTCATATTTTATTGCAGACCATTCTCAACAATTTTACCATGGAGAAGGGACTGTAAAAAAAATGAATCATTATTCTATTTGTATATTTTTGAGTAAGTAAAGATCAAAATAATATTCTACAAATATCTTTTATGTATATCTATATAACAAATGTATCGCATTCTCATGTTGATATTTACTTATTTCCAACATTTCATGAAGGATTTAGAATGGTAAGAGTAAATCTAAAACACCAATTGTCAGTGCCTGGCAACAGGTAACCAAATGAGAATATTCATTTTTATTAGAGTCACACTGCAAAATTTCTATATTGAGTGTAGCCCTTAGGCCAGATATTAAAAATTACTCATAAAGCAAAAAGTAATTGAGGAACAGAGAATTTGAGGGAAAGCAAGTAGATACATTTCAGTTCAGCTTTCCTGATAACATAGTGATCATTAAAAGTGGACAAAAGCATCCTTAATGTATGATTTAAAATTAGACAAGATTTCTGCCTGGATGACACTTGAGTGCCCTATATGACAATAAAGAAATACTTGTTACATCTTATAATAACTTCAATTCAGGAAGTTGGGTCTTTTTGATAGTATAATTGCTAACATATTGATTATCTATAGAAATCCTACTTGAACTGGTGAGTAGAAACTCACAGTCTCATCCTAATTAGTACCACTACAGTTTATATTCTACAAGTGTGTTTTTGTCTTCCCTATTACATTGAAGGTGGTCTTGTTGTAAGAGCAGAAGTCTTCCCACAGGAAAGCTGAATGTGTTATGCGAATCTTTCTTTTCCTTATTATTATGTAGGCTAGATTAGCATCAACTCTGACAATGTTAATTTTTTTTTCCTTACCCAATGACTGGCAAAGAAATTCAGTGACAGAATCCTATCCTCAAGCTACACTGTCGACCTAGTTGCCAGAATAAAAATCCAAGTAAAAAAGGAAAATGTCATTTACTACTTCAGCATTAGTGCAGGAGTCTTGTAGAAGAGTAGCCTATTTTAAATACAAATGTTTGGTGACATTCCTTTTATTAATATGAAAGAGATGTAAATGAAAAAAAACCAGTGATAACATTTTTACAAATTAAAATGAATAAATCGACTCAGTAGGAAACCTTAAAGACATAAAGTAGTAATACATGAAAGAAGAAATCTAAACATGTAGCAAATGTATGAAGAAAGTTTAAGCTCTATAATAAACCAGAATATAAAAATAGCATTGTTAATGAGTTATCCCTCTGCAATGACTAAAGCATAACTTTATAAATAATAATTGATGCTTGTTATAAAAGTATAATATAATATATAATACATATTATACAAAATTCATATTTTACATCAAACAACATTGTAGTATAAGCTTTTGGTAGTCTAGTTTCACAATAAAAACCGAAGGTTGTAAAATCCTGTTAGATCAAATCTTCTATAAATTACCCTAATGTATTAACTACATAAGAGAGTAAGATTGAGTTTCAAGTGTGTTTATTATGAACTAAAAGCAATCTTGGAAGCATAATATGCCCCAAAATAATGATAATCACTTAAAAATAAAATAGTTATTAATCACTAGATACATATATATGTTCATATTCCACAAAACTCATAAAAGTGTGATGAAATATTTATAAAATGAAAGGATGTATATGAAGGTTTATGTGAACTAAGATTAAAGGATTTAGTAGAAAAAAAGTAAAAAAATTTCCTCAAAAGTATTAAACATGTATTTATAGAATGAACAGGAGTATGCAATTTTGCTAAACTTTAACTAGTTTCTTACCCATTTATATGTGAGCACAATTCTTAATATATAAATTCCTTTTGCTAAACACAGTTTTTCTTAATTTTCTTGACATTGCTTTTGGAATCTGTCATTGTATAGAACACTTAAAAGTTTGAGATATAGCAGAATTTTAATGTGTAACTATCACATTTAGTAAATACCACATTAAATAAATAATGACATGAAATATGGAAACTCTGAACTTTTGTTTGCCTCCTCCCCCCAACAGAAGAATCAAAATAATCTATGCCCTATGCCATACCTTGTAACATTAACTCTATCAAGACAGTCTTTGAGTGTCTGAAGTCAGTTCTGGTCTCCCATCCCTTGAGCTGGGGAGGAAAACCTCTTATGTGCCACACAGGCAGATAATGTCAAATAACTGGCTAGATAGGTGATCTGGAGACCAGATATTTTCACTAATTATTATGAAAGTACCTGGTTTCAAAAACCTGTGATGTTGGAGTTTTGTACAATGATTTAATAGAGCAACAAAGTTCTTATTGAGTTAAGACCGAGACGGGGGGGGGGGGGGGGACATTATATTTGTCTGACAGGAAGACACTGAGGACTTAAGGGGGGGGGGTGAATGAAAGTAGTAGCTGAGTCTCCACACGAAGACCCTGAAATGTGTTATCCCTGCAGTAAATCTCACTCTCAACCTTGTTCCTAATAAGTCCAAGCCTGATAATGTTCAGTTGGATCCTTAGCTGATCGTTACTGTGACTCTAGTTATAAATCTATTTCCCCTAGGAAACTATGCCAGATATTTTGAGGGAATATTTTGGAGGTGGGAGGGAGCATGCTCTTCTCTTCTGCTTCAGCACCACTGTCAACTAGTGGCAATGCCAGTTAGCCTGCTTTAGATTTGTTCACAGGGCATCTTTTCTGATTACCAGTCTGCCTGCATGATAGCAGGGCAGGCAGCCCTGGAAACACCACTGATGCCATGCTGGGACAGAGGCTTGTCCTGGACCCCTTTCCTCACATCCCCATGGCAAACTGTTTCCCATTGGCTAAATGGTCCTTCTGGTACTCCTCATGTTTTCAAGACACCTTCTGTGATTATGATCACATTCTTACCCATAGAATAGTTATAGTTAGAATTTCAAAGACATGTGAATGATAATAATCATTGCAACCTGCATTTAATGTCAACATGAAACATCCTTTGTTGCAACTCTGAGCTCCATCACAAATATTAACAGAATGGGTAGACCAATGTTCTCAGAACTTCAAGGCTGATTCTGAAGTACTAACAACTGCATTAAGGAGAAAGGAAATTTTTAGTCAAATATTGGTCTACTGGTTAAAGTAGAAGTAGGCTGTGGCCTAGAAAAAAATATATTAGGATATTAGTATCCTAAAATACCTTCTGAAATTATTTATTAACTCATAATAATGATAGGACACAAAACAGCATGATTATCTAAGTAATAAGGAAAAATAACAACTAATATTAACCTGTTTCAAAATTAGCATCCTTAAAGAGAACCTTGATGATATAAGTTATGTAATTAACATGGGGATCAAAACTATTTATGTAATTCTCAAATTGCTATGACAAAAATTGTGATCATTGTTTAACATAGGTAATAAACTTCAGATTTTTTAACAAGGAATATTATGACTACAGAGATATTATTAATATTAAAAATGTAAGTATTATTTTTTGTTCTTATCAATGTGAGAAATACCTGATAATCTGTATTAGGGTGCCAGGTTATTTATATGAAAGCAATAAAAGCAGTTAAGTTTGTTCAGGTAGGAAAAGAAGTGTGTGAGATGGAAAGAGCATCCAGTGCATTTACTTTTTTTGTTTTAGTTCATCTGAACTCATCTTGGGCCCTTCGGAGGAAGGCATGTCTTCAAAGGGAGCAGGGACAGTCCAGGAGAACCAGGTCTGCAATCGTTGAGTCTAGTAAGGATTTTCCCCAATTCTAACAATGTTAAAAACAGTGATTTACCAATGAAAAGATGAGTCTCCATATACCACATTCTGAAACGTCTGCCTTACTGACAACTTAATTATTATTTTTAGTTCTTCCACATCCCAAAAGAAGTTTCAAAACAAAGAAGATTATGACACAGAGGGAATTAATTCTTGATTTCCCTATGGGTGATCATTTCACAGCACATGCTACACACAATATCAAGATTACTTGGTTGTTCATAATTATTTTCATGAACTTTAAATTATTTACTTATTCTAGTACAGGTTTATTTCCTGAAAATTTAATATATCTGAAAATGCATTTTGTCTCTTAAGAGATGAGTATTTATGAAGGTGTCCCAGTTTCCCACACCATGTGTAGAGGGTTAACAGAACTGTGAAGAGGAAGTAGTGACATTATCAATCCAAATTGAACCAAACCTAAAATAGGAGAAAGAATTTTATGTAGAACGCAATTTGCAATTCAGAGCATACAGTCAAATAGCAGTCTCATCAGGGCGGTTGTCCTGAAGCTATTGTGCTGATCAGCCACAATGAAAAAACCTAGCCAGCCATATTCAAAGGATTAGCATATTCCTGCATTAGCACACTGCTACTTTCCTCAGTTCATTACCACAGTTGAAGACATCTGTACATTTCTATTTCCTTGATTTTTTCCCTATTCTTTCTCCAGTATGGTTAATACTAAAAGTTTCTACGTTTCACAAATAATTTTGACTGGAATTTTGCTATGAACACAGGAAGAAAATGCCAAATGAGTTAAGCAATAGGAATAATTGCATTGCCTTTCCTATATGTGGGAATGTATATAAGATTGGACGTTGAGTTTTTATATTTTCTTACTGTAAGCAATTCATAAAATGTATTTCCTAAATAACCACAAATAGTGAAATGAAAAATGGAGCTAATATCCTTAATTACTATAATCACCTGATTTATATTAGGCATATCTTAAATAGTATCATAAATATAGAGAAGAGTTTAGTTCACATGAACCTCTTAATGTGGGGACACAAAAGTAATTACAGTGATTAAAATGATAATACTACTGTTGGTACTCTGTTATGCACACTAGTGTCCCTGCAGTATATTAAATGAATTTGTTTACCCTCTAGGAAATATAAATATAAAAACAAATGAAATAAAACTAGAATATAGAGTCTCATCTTAATTCATTTATATTATATTGATAAAGGCACTTAAGATAATTTTAAAAGGAACAATTTAAGAGAAAAAAAATTAAGAAGAAAGCTACCACATCTTGGTTGAAATAATGAGAAAGCTGCAGTAACTACACACACACACACACACACTCACACACAATCCACAAGGAAAATGGAGTAGGATGTGACTGAATAAATTGTTATCAATGAGAATCATGGCTGAGTGGAAAAAAGGTAGAGAGGAGTGAGAGGTAGGAGGGAGACTTAAAGAAACAAACAAAAAGGAAAAAAAATGAGTGAAAAGTGTTGTCGTTTGTTTTTGCTCTTTTGGGGGCCTGCCATTGAGCTCCCAGTAAATCACACAGGGAGACTTGTTCTTACTTATAAATGCCCAGACTTAGCTTAGCTTGTTTCTTGCCAGCTTTCCTTAATTTTAAATTAGCTCATCTACCATTTGCCTCTGGACTTTTCCTGTTCTCTTACTTCTGTAAATCTTACTCTTATTCTGTGGCTTGCTGTGTCGCTGGGTGGCTGGCCCCTGGAGTCCTCTTCCTTGTCTGGTTGCTTCCTCTCTCTTTAGTCCCAGATTTCTCCTTCTACATATTCTCTCTGCCTACCAGCCCTTCCTACCCTTTCTCCTGCCTTGCTATTGACTGTTCAGTTCTTGATTAGACCATCGGGTGTTTTAGGCAGGCACAGCAACACAGCTTCACAGAGTTAAACATATGCAACATAAACAAAAGTAACACACCTTAAAATAATATTCTGCAACAGAAAAGACAGTAAAATAAATGGACATTGATACAATAATTGAAAGGATAATGCCTAAACATTAATATATTTGACTGAACTAGATAGCTAACCAAACAAGAAATCAAAAATATATATGTAGTATTATCTGTTCATTAGTCAAGTGATTTTAAACTTCTAGAGGTCACATTCTGTGTCTAGTTTACTGTCAAAGCCTTAATATCTTATTAATATGTTCCATAGAGATTTCCTAGATTGCAAAGATTATGAGGTAATAAAAAGTCTGCTGCTTTAAGAAACTTCACTAAGACTTATTATATGAAAAATTTCCAAAGAAGTGGCCAGGAAACTATTTTTCAGCTCAATTTAAAATACTTTCACCTAAAAGGGAAACAACTTGCCTTAAGAATAATAAATGTGTTATGTAGCAGGAGTCTTAAAAGTTCTTATTAATAAAATCAAACCTGAGCCAGGTATTGGGGTGAACATTGGAAGGTCAGAGAGACAGAACAAACCACAACTAACCTCACCTGGCCAACTTCTCAGCTGATCTTGTTTCCTCAGACTGGATGCCCCGAGCCCTCATCCAGAATGGGTCTCAGCTGAACTGCTGCTCAAAAGCCTGAAGGCTTAACCAGGCCAAATGTTTCTCCAGGCCAAATGCTTCTCCAGGCCAAATGCCTCTCCAGGGCAAATGCCTCTCCAGGGCAAATGCCTCTCCAGGGCAAATGCCTCTCCAGGGCAAATGCCTCTAGTTTCTGGTCCTCACGCTCTATATACCTTTCTGCTTTCTACCACCACTCCCTGGGATTAAAGGTGTGGCTTTCTGGGATTAAAGGTGTGTATCACCGTGCCTGGCCGTTTCCAATGTGGCCTTGAACTCACAGAGATCCAGAGGGATTTCTGTCTCTGGAATGCTAGGATTAAAGGCGTATGCTACCACTGCCTAACCTCTATGTTTAATATTGTGGCTGTCCTGTTCTCTGACCCCAGATAAGTTTATTAGCATACACAATATTTTGGGGAACACAATACCACCACAGTGTTACACTAAATTGAACTACAGATATGGATAATAAGGGATGGCAGGTTGCAAAGTCAAGGTTTATTTCATTTTTGTATTATAATTCCATAAGAGTAATATAAAATATCCAATAATCTTATTTTCACAAATGATAAAGCACTGACTGTACTATGTGTTTAATCTTTATGGTTTTGTAAAATCTTTGTGTAATATAATTTCTCTAAGATCAATTATACTAAAATTTAAGAAATTCAAGTAATGACAGCAGAATCAATGCATTTGTGATGCCTTATGTCTACTAAATACATTTATCTTATTGCAAAGAGTGACATAAAATATTATAAAGAGAAATAATATATGAATGCCATGGAACAATTAGAAATACTTCAAGTACATATTTGAAATAAAATTGAAAAGTAATTAGTTTCTGCTAATTGCTTTACTTAAGTTGGGCAACATTTCATCAAAGCCAAAATGCTCACAATAGTAGGATCAGGATCCCACACATAACTGACTTCTTGCATAAGAAACTGTAAAAATACTTCTTCATGATATCAAACACAAGAGAAAAATCCTTTTGTTACCTAAAGCACTGTGTTTCAAAAATAAACATTTATATTGGTAGACTTCATAAAGGCTGTCCTCAGGGTTAGCTGCAATTTGGGAACTTAATATTCTCAGTCACTGGAGTTTTTATCAAATTTCCATAATACAAATTATCACAGATAATTGGAATACTTACTTGAATGACATCTGTAACCAGAGAGTAAAGTAAGTAGTTTATTCAATTATACCCAATTAATTTGTCAACTGGAAAAGTACACAAGATAAAAAGATTCACAAGAAAATAATAATTGATTTTCATTCTTAAGTACAAGAAGTCAGGCAATCTATCCAATTAAAAAAAATCACGTCAGAAAGCATTTGAAAAGGAAAAGTACATTACTTTTCATTTAGAAAGACAGGAAAACATAATAGGATGTTTTGAAAAATGAAAGACATTCACAAAGACAAAAAAAACAGTATTTAGGAACTTCTTTCCAGAAGCAACAATAAATATATTTTGTTCACAATTTATTTTCTATCAATAGGTAAACTAGAGTTCTCTTGCTTGCCTGGCAAACTCTCTACCACTGAGCCAATTCCTAGTCTTCATTCATTAATATTTCATTATTGCAATTTGATTTTCAACATCCTTTTTTTTGTTTTTGTTATTGTCTTCAAGGTTTTGATGTTTCATGAAGTTCAAAAAGCTTAACTTTGGCAGCAAATTCATAGCAGAAAGAAGAATTAAAACACCCAGCGATCCTCTTTTCATGTGTTCCAAGTGTTTTAATATTTTAAGAAAGGCATTGAAACATTGCAAAAGAAAGTTCAATACTTAAAATATATTTGCATCTCTATTGCTTCTTTTGTATTGACTGTGATGGAAGGAAATTTGCTTTTCAACAAACATGTATTTGATCAGGAAGAAGAGGAAGAAAAAAGGCTTTTTAAACAGGCTGAATTGTACTTCTCCCTCAATTTGTAAAATAATCTTAATGGTGTTTTAGTAATATAAGGTATAATCTGCTGATTATAACTCTGATTATAATCCAAATACTTGTAGCTATAGTTGATGGTCAAAATTTCCATACAGTTTGCTTATCTTCACTGTTCACAATACATATGTCCAGTGTGCTTCAGTAGAAGGAAAGCTGGTAGTGTATTTTATATCCTGCAGGACATTTTTAAACAATAATTGCTGGTTAGGTAATCTCAATGTAGCATTTATAAAAGAAATTTCTCAATATCGATGCTCAGAATTTCCAAATGTTCAGAAATAAAACAAAAATGTCATCCTATCTTTTTTTTTAAAGATTTTAGTCCTATATTGAATACTTAACAGGATATAAGAAAATAAAATTGTAACCTATATTCAACTGTATATTTCCAAAATTTCATATTGTTTTGCTGGTGTTAATTTGTCAGCCTGCTTCATTCATAAGGCAGAATTGCATTATTAAAATTGTGATGATGGAATCTTTTATCTCTTCTTAATGACATGGTGGTACCTGCAACATTGACCATCCACAACTTAGTTCACAATATTCCTTACTAAATATTTAATACTTGCCCTTTCTATGTAAGGCATCAATGTCTGGTCCATCAGCCAGGCCTCCATATCTCTCTTATCTTCATGGCCAGTTGACATCATCGTTCAAATTTTAATTTTAATTCTATCATGTCAAGAGTTTTTTTCACTTCATTTCAGCTGTCCCTATCATGTAATTGCCTATGCGGTTCCACTTCATTGCCTTGTTCAACCCTGTTTTGCATATTACAGTTAGCAGTAAATCATCCGAAGCAGATCTCTGGCCTCTGGGAAACTACTTTATCTCATTTTAATAAAAGATGAAAATTATATTTTATAAGAGTAAAACTAAATTTCTAAGCATGCTTACTTTTCATCTACCCTATGGCAAACCAAAGAGTTTCTCGTGGAGGCCCTTGTTGCTCTTTGCTTGGTTTTCATGTTACTTTTTCAAAATTGAAATCTACTCATTTCACAATTCAAAAACAGTGCATAGAAATTCTTCCCAAAATATTTCAACCAGTAAGAAGAATTCCATTTTATACTCTATATTGTTTTTATCATGTACTGTGAATGTATGATGTTTTCCCCTGTAGAAGTCCTTTAGAAATATTATCTGACAGTTCCTTTTTTTTGTACATTACTTTTCATCAACATGATTAAACTTACCAAATAGACCATTTATACTTCTTTTAGAGTCAAATACAAGGGAAATGTAATAAGTGTGGTTAGTATGGGTATGAGATAGGCTGGCCATACCTGTGTATATATTGTTTGAATACATAGGCAAAGATAGACCCTGAGATATCAATAAGATACCACACAAGAGGAAATTTGTAAAGCCTATTTAAGTCATGTTTAAATTTCTCTCTCTTTTTTAAATCACTTTTTTACTGCCTGAGGCTATAATTTCCATCAATATCTTTTGGATTTTGTAAAACATTATAATCTAATTAGTCATTAGTATTTTTTCCACAATGTCCAGCAATGAAATATTTTCTGAAAAGTAGGTATTTATTGTAATAAATTACTTATGCTGTTATAGTAATACACTTGAGGTATCCTTTGAATTTTTATTTAGTGTTTTATGGACAATTAATGTAAGAAACTAATGAATCATCATGATTAGAATTGTAGGGTAAGTTCAGAAATATCTGGAAGTTCTTAACATTTAGATGCCCGTTTGAACATGGTTTATTCCTTGACTTTTCTTAGCTACCCATTTTGACATCCGTACTTTTATTAGTTTAAGGGAATGGGGATTTTCATATCTCATCAACATCCAGAATTAAGGGTCATTCCATTCAGAAGAAATGTCCTTGGTCTCTAGAATTTTACATTAACAGAGAAGCCAGACCTGCAATGGATTTAAGGATATCATCCCCAAATTCACATGTGGAAGTCACTCCTAATTCCTCAGAACATGGCTATCTTTGCAGAGAGTCTTTAAAGAGGTAGTTAAGAGTAAGTGGGGTAACATTTTGCTAGTATGACTGGCGTCCTTGTAAGAAAAGGTTAGAATACAAAAGAAAGACTATGTGAGGGCAGACCCATGGGAGACCAGGGATAAGACAGGGAGACTGGCCAGAGAAGAATCAGGGATAATTCCTGAAAGAAACAGCCTCTGCAAAGACCGATGGCCTGCTTAGAACTGCAGTCATAGGGAGAGGTTGAAATGTTGCAGGTCCAGGGCTATTTACCTTATTCTGGACTAGTTTCAACCCCCTGAATAGCCAGTACTTGCCCAGCTCTGTGTATGAACAAAAAACCCCGTGACTAATCGATTAAAAACTTTTTAGAACCTATTAACCCACCACTGACCCAAAGCTAAAAATGTCATCAGATACTGTCTGAAGCAAGAACAAAATCTCCACCCAATGTTGCTGTAACCAGCTCTCTGGTATACCCACCAATGTATTTTAACTTGCCTTTATGATTTATGACTTTCTCTGTTTTGTAAAACTCTAAGACTTCATGAAACTCCTTCCAGGTTGAAACAGAATTTTGAGTACCCTAAACCTTTGTTCTTGGACCAGGGTCACCAAATATAAACTCTCTTGGTCTTTTTTAAGATAGGAACTGTGCTTTTGCATTGGCAGAAGAAACTAACCCTGCCAACACAATAATCTGACATTTTTAGATACCAGGGCTGCAAATAAATAAATAATTACATACATTTTTGTTTTTCAAATCACCCAGTCCCTTGTACTTACTGTGGTGCTCCAAAAAAGCCATTGTAGTAACTTTGGAGTTAAGTGGTATAATACAATTAGAAGCATTCTTTTTTAAAGAGCTAGTTTGCAATTCAAATAAACTGCTGTTTTCACGCACTATAAATACACAGTTGGCAAGCTTAGAGCTGAAACAGAAAATACAGTGAGTGGCCAGAAAATGAGGCATTTAGGCAAACAGTCAGGCATCTTTATACATGAAGCTTTCTAAATGAATTTCTGTGTTTTGCCACTGCCTGACATTGTACCTGTTTTTCCGTTTACTGAGCCTCAAGGATGCTATTCCTAGGAAATATAATGTCTTGGGTAAATAGCACTTTCTTGTTGAGACTGTGGGCACCCACATCTAAACAGAAATCCTAAGGAGCTTGGCATCTCTTGGTTCACCTCTCACCTCATCATAAATCTGCCGTCAGTAAACATTGAGCATTTGCTGCCTTCACAGAGACAGCCAATGAAGCACTAAACAGATACAATCATGGACTAAGAAGGAATTAGACTAGGCTAATAGACTTAATATTTCTAGTTCCTTACCCACATACTCCATATTCCAAGGCTCTTCCAAAATATCATTAACTCTTTAGACTCAAATGACAACTAGGAAATACAAATCTGCTCTGCTTCTCTTGCCTTTTGGAGACAGTAGTAACAGAGAAATTTTTTTTAATTGTTGTTTAGTTGTATCATGTCGATGTGTTTTATAAACTATGTGAATGATGTAGTATTGTGTATTCTTAAATTTAATCAGCATGTATATAGTCTACAATTCTACATGAATCTTTCTCTTTTTTTTTCTTCTGAAGAACATTCAATAAGACCTACATACTCCTTAGCAATTTCTAAGTACACAAAAGTTGTCTACCTATAAAATACTTCCTAGAGTTTTTCTAGAATATTTTCCTCCTTCAGTATTAAAATTTTGTATTATACAGAAAATCCTCATTTCTCCTTCTTGCCAACATCTATCAAACACTGTTCTAATTTTTCCTATGAATTTCATGTATTTTATACCCAACTAGTAAGTAGTAAAGTTTCAAACACAGAGGATAACATGCTAAATTTCTCTGTGCCTCAAATTCCCATTTATAATATGTTTCTGAAAACAGTTCCTGTCACAAGGGTATTAAAATTAAGTGATACATGCATGAAACATTTATAGAACTAGTTTATGTAAATACTTCAAGGCACAGAGTTTAAACCACAGCACTTATGTACACAGAAACACACACACACACACACACACACACACAAGTATACTGAACATGATAATAATTGATTTCCACATATAAACTTTGCAAATTTAAATGTTGTAAAGTAATACTGCTTTTAACACTGCAATGAAGTAATGATCAAAACCACAACAACAATGAATGGGGTTAATATTTCTTTTTGCTCTGAATGATTTACACAATCCTCTTAAAGACAGGGAGAAGACTATAGAGTGTGAAAACTAAGAAGTCTGACTTACAGCTGATGAAGAATCCAGAGATGCAGCTACATTATTATGCCAAGATGACAGCATTGTGCTCTACAATGTCAACTCTTATTTCTGTTAGTGATTTAACTACAAATTGTTCCAGTTAATTTGGAGGGAGAGCAAAATGGAAAACATTAGTATCTTTAAATTATCAGTTGCTTTTAACCAAATAGTTCTAAATTCAGTATCTAATGTCAAAAGAATAAATATAGAACTTATGTAGATTTCCCTACACTTACATGAAGTGCATAAAGAATCACACACAAAATCAGTCAAGGAAATAACTATATGTATGTAAGAAATGTAAATAAAACCATTAAAATGACTATTTCAAAAACTATTTTAATGAAATCTGATTTTGTCTGTAGACTTACTTTTATGTCTATTTGTAAATATATAAACTGTATTGATTAACTTATGAACAATGAGGAAATATATGGTGAAGTATACTAAAGCACATAAATATATTAACATTGATTAATTACACAGTGGAATTATTAATTAAATATTTTAACTTCCATTTCTACATTTATATCCGTACTTTGGGTGAAATTTTCTGTTCCTACATATCTGCTGAATTGTTATTTGAACTCTTTTCTCACACTATTTCTAATTCCTGTCTATCGTAAATTGCTTATAGATTCCTGAACAGCCTTTGTTACTTGAATGTCAGTAGTACACACCTGTGGAACCCCATTTCACATTTCACACCCCTGTTGTAGAATATTATTTTAAGACTTGTTACATTTGTTTACACTGAGGAACATTTTTTTAATGATGCAAAGAAGTGTTGTACTCTTTTCTGTTGCATTTGTTTAACTCTGTGAAGCTGTTTTGCTTTGTCTCTTTAAAACACCTGATTGGTCTAAAAAAGAGCTGAATGGCCAATAGCATGGCAGGAGAAAGGATAGGACAGCGGGAGGCAGAGAGAATAAACAGAAGGAGAAAAAGTGGGACTGGGAGGTAAGAGAGATCAAGGAGCAAGGAAAGAAGGGGCCAGCCACACAGCCACACAGCTAGCCACAGAGTAAGAGTGAAAGTAAGATTATAGAATTAAGAAAAGGTAAAAGCACAGAAGCAAAAGGTAGATGAGATAATAAGTCAAGCAAAGCTGGCAAGAAATAAGCCAGGTTAAGGCCTGGCATTCAGAAGAAAGAATAAGCCTCTGTGTGTATTTATTTGGGAGTGGAGTGGCAGGCCCCCCAAAAGACTAGAGAGTTTTAAAAAAAACCATCAACTACACATCCCCTAGCACTCCTTAATTGCATGAATCGTTCATCTTTCCACTGAACTCAGGAACCTTTTTTTGTGCACTGGTACCCTATCTCATGCTCCAGTACCCAAAACCAGACAGTTAAGACACCAGGCAGCCTTTGAGCAACTCCCATCACTGAGGATAGAGAAATAAGACAGAAGTTTCTGATTTTTCCTCTTTTATTGTCAACAATCTCAGAGAGGATTTGGGTTCTTCTTAGAAAGTCAGGAGGAGTGGAGGTCATATTTTGCACAGCAGCTATGTCATTAATACATCCTTTTGTTGTTACTCCCTCTCTCCTGATAGTGCATCCTTTAATTACCTCTCAAATAGAATACCTCAAATACCTCTATATCCGTTCAGTATGTATTTCCAGGGTATCCCAAGGCTTGGCTTGCTCCCAGACTTTCAGAGTCTTCCTCTCCTAACATAGATAAAAGATTCATCACTATTACACTGTGTCCATAGAAAAAATGTTTTTATTCATTTGAAAAAAAATGTTTGGCTTTATTTTTTGTTCTTAAGAATGCAGCACCAAATGAACTTTTGCAGTGATACTTTTCTTAATAATTAGAATGTTCAGTAAGGGTGCTAAATAATTTCCCACTTGAGCCTAGAAAAAAAACTGCCCCTATTATAATATACATTGTACTGTATTAAAACGATGATCCTGCATGCTTGTGTATTTCAGTATACAATGACTTCAGTGCGGGCATTGCCTATTGTATTCAATTTCTTAATACATAACAATTCCAACATGTGCATAAGCAACTGAATTGATAAATGAAGTACATTCATCTTACATCTACATAGGCTAGGGAAACATGAGGATAATTCCAGGACTCTTGCTCAGAAAAGTATATGAGCAAAATTCTCCTGTTGGGATAAAAAAAACTAATCACATTTTTCTGATTATGGAAAAATTTTGTAATATATGGAAAATCATATGTACCAGGGAACTGGGGACTTTGATGATCAGAATGAAACATACAAAAATAGCAAATAAAAATGATGTCTTCCACCATATAATTCCAAATCAATATATTTAACAATAATTTAAATGAGTGTGGAATTGTCTTCTATTCAAGTGAAAGTAAAAAAGGGCCAGAGTTCCACTGTTACCTGATGTTAGCCCTGAGAGAACATGAGCAAAGACACATGATAACTTTTTCTAGGCTTATAGAAACTATTAGATAATACCCATGTGTTCAGTTGTGAAGTCATTTGTTATAGAGTAATAAAAAAATAAATCACAGTAATTTTAAGAGGAATGTATAATTTAAAAAATGTGTTACTTTAGGTATAATTGTACCCCAAGTATTTGTTTATTAAAATAATTCTCATTCTCTTTCATCCTTACTCCTTCCCCTTGGAGATTTTCCAATTATTCCTATCACTGTCTTTTATCTCGATACAATAAGAATTTCCTGCCAGTAATAGTCAGTAAGGATGGTGCCGTAAAATCCATTAGCCACCAGCTAACAATATAATGCATGATGAAAATCTGTAGGCCTTCTCTCCAAGACCTTGAAAAGAAAAGGATGGCCTCTTTCCCACGTTATTCAACATAGCGTTAGAAATCCTAACTAAAACAAACAAGATAAACAAATGAATGCTACCCAAACTAGAAAATCAGTTAAACTGTCACTGCAGATGAAATGATTTCTATATATTCTATATAATATATGACACATATAGCATATATATGTATATGGTACAATTGTATGGTTAATTTTTGAAAATTCATAAAATTATGTGTTCAGGAATTGTGTAACATTATTAATAATTAAGCCAATTGTATAAAGATATTTGGGTGAACAAAATATACACATAAATGATATGGATCTCTTTTTAAGAGGGAATTACATTTTTTGAAATCCTTGTTCAGAGAATTTTAGCAAGCACATATAGAATGAGCATAGACAGCCAACGCGAAGTGGCCTCGGACACTTTGCCCTCCTCACACTCTCTTTTCTGGCTACTTATGAAGTAATAAAAGAGTCAAGATTTTCTATTATTCTGTCATTCAGGGGTTGGGTTGGCCACTGTTCTTGTCTAAGGGGATTTACTATGTTAAATTGAAAGTCAGAATAGTTCGACTTAATACCTTTCTAGTTCTAAGCCCAGATTCTTTTCCTCAGTAATAGAGTCAGTCATAATGTCTATTCCACATATTCAAGGCAAAGGAGATATAATATTAAATATATAAAGATCATATGTTGACATTTTCTTCCATATTAAAAATCACAGTTATATTTGTATTATTCATTATTACAATGAACTAAAACTCAGATTTAAAATCTTATTTCTACTTCCTGTCCTTGCCACTTCTGCTAGTCCAGGGTGTTCGTCTGGCTACTAAAATTAGGGGTGGCCCTGCAGCCACTGCCTTGGTGGCTGGAACTTCCTGTGTTGATTAGTTTTTGTCTAGTGGATACAAACACGTCCCTTGGGAATAGGGACCTTTGAGAAGATGCCTCCATCAGATCGTCCTTGAGGCAAGTCTGTGAGGCACCTTCTTGACGAATGATTGATGGGGGAGGTCCCAGCCCAGTGTGGGTGGGGCCATGCCTACACAGGGTCCCTGGTTCATAAAAGAAAGCAAGCTGAGCAGGCCAGAATAGCGCACATCAGTAAGCTTCCATCATGTTTCTGCCCCTCCTTCGACTCTGAATTCACTCAATGATGGAGTGATATTGGGACATGTAAGTCAAATTTAATACTTTCTTCCTTAAACTACTTTTGGACTTGATGTTTATCACATCAATAGGAAGCAACTAGGACATACCCTCTATTGAATACATTTATTAATTCTTTTTATAATGTCAGGCCTACCCAATCTCCACCAGCTGATACTGAGATCTGAAAGTTTCTAGCATTGAAAAATATCTTTCCCATGTGCTCCTCACACACTGGAAGATGACACTGACTGAAAGGTTTTCCAAAAGAAATAAATGAAGTAGACTGGGACACATGTCACTCATGATGCTGGTCCCATTTAGGATGAGGTTTCTTTTCTTTTTTCTTTTTTTTAATTGACAAGAGATTCTTCTCTCATAGAATACATTCTAACTGTAGTTTTGCCTCCTCCACTCCTCCCAGCTCTGTTCCAAGTCCCCTCCCCAGGAGCTCCTGGAGATCCACTTCAGAAAGGAACAGACCTCCGGGCATCAACAACCAAACACAATAACATAAGACATGATAAGGCAAGACAAAAGCCTTTATACTGAGTCTGGACAAGGCAGCCCAACAGGAGGAAAAGAGTCTCAAAAGCAGACAGAAGAGTCAGAGACACATCTCCTCGCACGGTTAGAGTTCCACAAATACATCAAGCTAACAGATATAATGTACACACAGGGCATCTGGTGCAGACCCAGGCTCGCTGCTTCCGTCTTTGTGAGCTGGTATGAGCCCTGCTTAGTTCATTCACAGGGCCGTGTTCTCTTGGTGTCATCCATCCCCTCTGATTCCTACAGTCTTTCCTCTGCCTTTTCCACTGTGTTCCCCAATCTCTGAGGAGCAGAACATGATGGAGACCTCCAATTTAGTTTCTCTCTCTCTCTCTCTCTCTCTCTCTCTCTCTCTCTCTCTCTCTCTCTCTCTCTCTCTCTCTCTCCATGTCTGCTCTTTGTCTCTGCACCTGCTCCTACCTGCTGCCGGAGGACGTCTCCCTGACCTGATGACAACTAGACAAGACACTGATCTTCTGGCACCAAAAAGATTAAAATGTAGTGGCAAATGCTCCAAGCCAGCACCAGCTCTACCTCTCTACATTCAATGAACTGTGTTAGATATTTCTAACTTTAGGAAAGATTGTTAAAACTAACTTCCCAAATTCTCTACTGTAACATAAGAAGTTGTAGCTCCATGGAATATTAGTAGTCCAGAACCCAGCTTTGCTTCCTTGACATCTGTCCATTTCATGCTGGACAGGTGTCTTCCATGGCCCTAATCAGAAAGATAATCCACTTTGATTAATTGTCAAATAAATGCCGTTTTGTTTACTGTTTTCTTCTGTGGAACTTTACTAAACAGTTCCCAGGAAATGTTTTTTGTTTTGTTTTGTTTTGTTGTTTTTTTTTTCTCTTTCTGAGTGTTTAAAATTTATCTGGACTTACATTATTGTGCAATGTTAAAGCACTTGTATGATAGTAATGAATAATAAATGAAAAAGATTACAAGAAGCAAATGCCTAATTTATTATAAAGAAATAGATCCCTTCATTTTATACTGATTTCATCTTTCCATTTATCACATATAACTTTTTAAATGTCTCATGTATAAAATTTAATATTCTTCATTAATTAATGCATTAACTATATCTACGTTTAATCTGTACGTTTACTTTGTTTTCACATTTTGAATCCTCTGAAATAGTTTTAGAAGTAAGTCTGTAGTTTATTCACTTAGACATTGAAGTCAACCACCTGATTGGGCCCAGTGAATTGCCTTGCTAAAAAAGTGCCTATAAGTTGGGAATATTTCAATGTGGAATAAATTGAGTAGACTAGAATTTCAATTTTAATGACTCTAGCTATCTCAACATTTTTGTTTTGCTTTCTTAAATGATAACCATGTTTTTGTTTGGTTCTGTTTTACACAAGATTGAACTCCCCCAACTCATTTCTAGGAAATAATAGAAATTGTATATAGTGGTTATCTGCTGACTAGTATTGTATGACTGATGGAAATCAAGTCTATCACGTGAAAGAGTATGGATAATTGGCTCTGTATTTACTTTTCTGAGAGGTTTGGCACACTTGCATATTCATGAGTTTGAATAGTTGAGATTTTGGGGGGACATTGACAAGGAGAGCAGTTCTTTTAGCTTGGTCTGGTCTTATCATTAGGCAGGACTGAAGTTTCACTCTGAAGCACTGGGCTCTCTGTGTCTCAGTGTGTACGTTATTGAACCCTCATTTTTCTTTAGGTGGAGGGGAGCTGTCTTTCTAATCTTGAAGTGTGTTAAAGTTTTTACATCATTTACATTCAATGAGTTCTATGAAGATGGATGTATAGTGAGTATTTTGAAGGTTCACAGAGGTTAACGAGTAAGAAGTTTTAATATAGGAAAATGTTTTACTAGATATAAATCCATTTAACATAAGCTGCTTCTTTTGAAACTCTCCAATGAATTCAGATTGGTTTCATTTAAATGGCGTTTCAGCTGAGTGAACTGTGAAGATCCATGCCAGTGATCCTTGCTTTTGGGAGGATTTGAGCTACATGGTAAGTTAAAAGACAGCCTGGGCTACATGAGACTCTGTCTCAAAACAATAAAATAAAATGATTCTTTGGAAAAATCGCAGTGGTTCACAACTTTAATTAAATAAAATTTCTTAAAATATTTTTTATATCTCTATTTGATTAACATTTCATAGCACTAATTGTATTTATTTACAGAATTTTAGTTGCAACATTTCTAATTGCTTAGGTGACCACAAAACTTTAGGTAATAATGAAGCAAATTATAATTATTCTTTAGATATCTGATAAATTATTTAATGATATGATAGCAAAGCACTGATTAAAAGGATCATTTTAAATTTGTACACCAACTATTTTATAAGTTTTGGGGATACTCTACTGGGCTGGGGAGGTAACTAGATGGTAAAATGATTGCCTTGGGTTTGTGGTAGTAGAATATATATATATATATATAATCACAAACTTTAAGACATTGCAAACTTTCTGAGTGGCTCACATATGATATTTAGATATTTATCAGTAACTACCAGTAGCAATTTCTCTTTCATTTTGTCAAATGTTACATTTAAAAAGCATTCTTGAAATAAAAAAAGTATTTCAAAAAGCACAAATTTGCAGGTAAATAAAATTTATGCATAAAGCAAATGTATAGAAAGGAATTCTTGCAGTATTTTTGCTCCACCATATGACAGAAGAGAGTAAAAAGTAAGGAAGGAAATGGGCATGGAAGTGTGTGCAATGTTTGGAGAAGAGACAGTTCTATTTTCCTTGGATTATATAAACACAGAAAATACTGGATCTGTAAAGACACAAAGGATTGTATAAATATTTTTGTCAGAGTTGGATCGGTGTATGTGTTTATTATAAAAAGTGCTATGAAGCATTAACTGCCAGATACTCATGCCAGACCTGAATTTGGCCTCCTCAGTTAAAATGATAAACAATAATTTTTACCTTCTGTGCCGTCTGCTCAGATTGCTGAGATGCCATGGCCCTCCAAAGTCATTCCATCTTCTCTAATTGACTTTATCATGCCCTTCATTATTATATGTGGGAAGGAAAGTTTGTTGACATAAAGGAGAGATGAGATTCCTTAAAACATCAGTTTCTGAGCATCCAAGGTTCTGTCTTAAAGTAGCATGTAAATATATTGTGGATTTTTATTTTGTACTATGCTGCCCCAAAATTAGTCACTCCATTTAGAAGGACTGTGTCTATACAGGTAACTGTATTTTATTGTTCCCAAAAGCCTTCTGAAAGATGATGAATTTCTTTGAATTTGTGAGAGCTTCTGTGGTTTCATCTATTTAAATTATCTCAATAGTGTTATAAGATTTTTTATGAACTATCAAGAAGGGTTTTTCAGAGTACTCTATCTTTGTAAAATAATATTAAAGCACTATTTCAGTAATTACACATGGAATATGACTATCCAGGAGCTTGGCTATAGTTTTTCCATCTATAATTGCTTCTTTATCTTCCAAGAAAACATCGATCAATTATAAAAAAAAAGTTCTACTTTTCTTTACCTAATATTATTACTGACTGTAGTAAATTTAATTTGAACATAGTCATTTCATATGACTTTCAAATGTTGTTTAATATCTCTATGCTAGTTTATTGCTTTCCTATTGCTATGACTAACCAGCAAAACAAAGACAACGTATTGAAGAGAGAGTTCAGTTGGACTTACAGTTCCAGAGGACCAGAGTGGCAGCGGAAGAAGCTGAGGGCTCACATCCTAAACCACAAGTATAAAACACCCAGAGAAAGAAAACTTCAAATGACAGGAGTCTTTAAACTCTTAAAGCATGACCCCAGGGACACACCTCACTCAACAAGGGCACAAGAGGTAGCCTCCACACCAATGTCATCGACTAGAAATCAAGTATTCAAATGGCCTCAGCGATGGGGGGCATCTTATTCACACCACCAGATACAGTTGGTTTCCTGTCTCACTGCTGGAAGCTTCAGGCTAGAGTTTGTAGATAAAATAATAAAGGGAAGTGAGAGAACGGAATGCCTCAGCTGTTTTAGAACCATTGATAATTTGATAAGACTGTTGGGGACAATCTTCTAAGTCCACATCATTTCAGCAGCATCAAGACTGCTCTGGATGACTGGGTCAGTGTGTGAAGACTTCCAGAGAGTATAGCAGCACGTGGACTTCATAACCACACATGTGATCCAGAAAAATAGAGACAAATTAATCACATGCAGAATGAAATTTAATTCTGGTTATTTTCTGAAATAGTTTTATAAATATTTTAATTTTTTTATTTATGATTATATGAGGAAGTTGCTATCGATGCACAATTTATTAACTGCTTTCTAAACTGAAAAAAAATTCAATGGTGTTTAATTATTCATTATTTCCCATTCCTCCCCTAACCCTTAACCAGAATTTAAAATAGAAACAATTTCTTTAAAGCTCCTTACAGTTTTGGACAATAGATTCATTCATATCTTTTTTTAATGTGTCTTACTATTTACCAGATTATAATTGACAGACAGACCATTTCACCAGGGCTGTATGTCAAATTCTACAATTAAGACTGTACCTTTAATACTGGAGCAGGGCAAGCCCTTCATTAAAGCCCTTTATTAAAAATAAGGGCCAGACCTGTATGTGGTGCTAATATTTTCTGTAAGTCTTTATCAGAATTTTGTGAAGCACCTTGTCATATAGCAGAGGAACATGCCATTGTCTAACAGACAGCTTTGGTCTGATACCTGGTTTGCAGGGCCTCATTTGCAAGAGGTTATTTCCTGGTTGTTAAGGGACATAAGTCAATTTGTAAGTATTCGGGAAATGAGCAGCTACTCAAATTTGAGTAATATGGGTGAAATATTTCAGAGAAAATTTTTTTTGAGATTGCTTCCCCAGTTTCTAAATAGAAGAGGTAATTTTAAAATTTATAAATCTCTCTGAGTTCTCTAACCAGAATTCCCAAACAGAAGTTAACTCTTTGATATCTCTACTTGCCATGTACTGAAGGACTCTGGCTTACACAGAACAACCCAAGAATCATGTGTTTTTAAGACTATATGTAATATTTTTTGTAACCTACATAGACCATAAGACTCAATCCAAGCCCACAAACCTTTTGTAATCAATAAAACTCTTTGGAGATAACATGATCATAAAGTTGGAAATCCAAAATGTTTTCTGAAGTTCAGATGAGTAAAGTAGTCTCTTTTTCAAAATGTTACACAATGTAAGGGTTATCCATAGAATATCTTGTTACTTAGTGGTTTATCATACCAGATTTCAGAAAATTCCAATTTATAGTTTGCCCCACTGAGAATCCAACAAAGTCCTCCCTATCAGGTAAACTAGATAAACCTGGGCCTTCCAGACTATTACTTTACTCAATTGCTGTAGTTTAACCAGTTTAAGTAATCAAATTCTAAAGACTTACATTCACTCATTAAGTCAAATATATCATATTCTCCTTTATGATTTAATGAACACAATTTTGAAATGGATGTATTTGTAGGACATGTCTTTCTTTCTTTTTTACTATTATTATTATTATTATTATTATTATTATTATTATTATTATTATTATTATTATTATTTGAGACAGGGCTTCTCTGTGTAGCCTTGGCTGCCCTGGAACTCACTCTGTAGCCCAGACTGGCCTCAAATTCAGAGATATGCCTCCCTCTCCTTCTGCCTTCAGAGTAGTGGGGCTAAAGGTATGTGCCATCACCACCTGGCTGGACACATGTTTCTAATATTAACAAACAACTTGTTGATATAATATTAATATTCATAATTAAAATAAATTTTAAAAAGATAAATCTATCAGAATTTCTCTAGTTATGCCAATTAATTTCCATTGTCAGTGAAATATGATCTCAGGTGTGTTCACCTGTATATATCTACTACATTTAGAATTCAGGTACCTAAAGATAAACAAATTTAACAAATTACTTATTTAAACATTCTTGAGAAGAATAATTTCCTGGGAAACGTATTTTATAATAAATATTTTATATCATTGTATATAAATAGATAAATTTCAACATTATCTACATTTCATTTAAAATTATTTCCTTTGTGCTTAAAGACAATGAGGTTTTATTTCTCTGGAATTCTGGATCTAAATTTTCTTGTTACCTTTAATTAATTAATTAATTTATTTACATATTGTGTATGTGGGGGGCCCTGAATGACAAGGTGCTGTGATGGTCAGAGGGCAGTTTGAAAGGGTCAATTCTCTGGTTCTACCATTTCTAGGGATCCAACTCAGGTCATCAGGCTTGATGCTAAGTGTGTTTACCTGTTGAGCCATATTGTCTGACCATAGAATTTTGGTTTTATCTAAACATTTGGAAACATACTGAAATTTGAAAAGCGGTATACAAATGTAATTATTATTATTTTATTCTTTCTAGTTGGCCGCTAAAAGCATTTTTCAGGGTAATATGTTCTATTATTAGTAGATTATTAGAATGGAAACAGTTATTGAAAGAAGTGGAGTGTTTTGCAACTTCTCTCTGACAAAGCTATACTTTTTATTTATAATAAGCATTTGCCTGTTTGCAAAAAGGTAACAATACTTCCATTATGTTTTACAAAAGCATTGACTTGCAAAATGAATAAGGTTCAAACTTAATTTCAAGGAAACTAAGCGAGTTATGTTGAATGTTACTTTCACAACAACACAATATCTCAGCCACTTATTTAATGAAATGCATCATTTGAACAACTCTGTAGGCAACTGGAAAAGGCAGGGAAGCTCCTGATACACAGGAGGGCTCTAACTTGGGGCTTGGCAACCTTTCACTCTTGTGGCAGATGGTCACACACTAGGACATTTGGACTGGCAACCAGCCTCTGGCAGAAGCTCAACTCCTTCTGTGTTTACTACTATTTGGAGTTAGTGCTATGATTCCTGGCCATGGACATGGGCATGATCAGCACCAACCTTGAATCTCAAAGTTACTGAGGCCTCCTGTTCTCTTTTTTCGTGTCCCACATAAACTAAAATAGCAAATAAAATAAAGTACTTACTCTGAAAAGTGGTTCTTAAAACATAAGTTATAAGAATGCCATGGTGTAATTAAGGAAAATTTTCATCAAGCGGTCATATCGGCAGTATGTGTCAATGACAAGGATAGAATGTGATATGGGCCAAGGGCAATTGGTCTACCCTCTTATGGCCAAAAGCAAGAAGATGAGACAGGTCAAGTTGGTCATTCAGGCCCCACAAGCTCTGAGTAAGGTCATGTCAAAGAAAACTTGAGCAGTTGTCAAAATTGTATTATTGTCCCTCACTGTGAAATACAATAATAAGAGGAGAACAATGATTCATACATTATTCCAGGTTCATTTGTGAAATTACTTGTGCTCATTAACAGACAAAGCATTACCAAATGTGGCCTGGTGCAGTTCGGTTCTCACGATGCACAGGAGTGACCTGAGGACTGCCTGCCTTACTTGTTTTTCAGTGTAACTTCTGCCAAGACAGCACAGCCCTGCATAGTGTTTCGCGTACGCAATTACAACCCCCCCCACCTCGGTTTCTATTTCCATCTCTTTAGTTTCTTATGGAAATGTGCTGAACTATATGTTAGGAAGAATTAAAAGGTGTCTCCTGAGAGGAAATGGCCAATGGTAACTTAAAATGCTAATTTTTTTTTTTTTTTTTTGGTTTTTCGAGACAGGGTTTCTCTGTGTAGCTTTGCGCCTTTCCTGGAACTCACTTGGTAGCCCAGGCTGGCCTCGAACTCACAGAGATCCGCCTGGCTCTGCCTCCTGAGTGCTGGGATTAAAGGCGTGCGCCACCACCGCCCGGCTAAAATGCTAATTTTTGAAGGGAACAATTCTGACTTAATGTGGTTGGGGTCACATTTTTTTTTTGTTTCTGAGAAAGAGTTCCCGTATACAATTTCAAGTTACAGCAATGTTGTAACTATGACACTATGAAGAAGCAAGGCTTTACAACTGCTTCTTAGAAACTCTTGGTTCCCATTATTTATGAAGTCTTAAGTGTCTTTATAACAAGGTTGGCTCCTGAAAGAGCCTGTTACTATGGTTTATTATAAAATATAAGCCTTCCATAAATGCAACCATTTTTTTTCTTAGAATCTGTAACTCTTAAGGGATGAGACACTTGATATGTTACAAAGCACCCACCTACTGGAAAGAAGGCAGGATGTTTTCATTTTCTTATCGACTCTCTGAGCCATTCTCTCTAAAAACTAGATTCATATTTATAGACTATATGCATGGCCATTAATTATGCCCATTAAGTCAGATAGTCTTGACATGTGGTCCTTACTGTTTTTCTATAGGCTATTAAATTTTGGTGCTGAGAAGAAGACTCCACAGATAAAAACATTTCCTGTACAAGCATGAGGAAGTGACTGCAAATATTCAGAACCAACCTGAAAAGAACATGCATGGTCCCCACTGCTGAGAGGAATGGAAATCTGAGGATAGCTTGGCCTTGTTGGATGCTAGTCTAGCCAAGTTCAGAGAGAACCTCTGTCTAAGGGAAAATCCTTAAGAGTGATGGAGACACATGAACCATGCACCACACTCACAGGACAAGTAAATGAACAAACAACAAACCCAAACAACAGAAACAGCTCTTTTTGAGGAGGCCATGTTCATATTGACTGATGTCTCACTCTCTGTGAACTAGTCTTTGAGAAGCCCACAGTATGCCCCCAGGTGTGCCCTTCATCCTGCTAAGTGCATGTCATTCCCCGAAACATTGTTCTTAAGCCTTTATGAAAATATTGGCATTAAGGATACCCTCCAAGTTAAAGATAATACATGAGAAATTAAAATTAAGAAAAAATATGAATTTGGTCTTTGGTGTTTTTTTTTTTACTTTTACAAACTTAATAACTATAATATAGATTGACATCATGAAAGCAAAGGCTCACTAAAAGCAACATTTGTATGTCTGGAAATTTTGTCAGAATGTAAAATAACTTGTTTTGTTGAAAAAAATTTCCAGATTTGAGAATAGTTTACTCAGTGTACTCTCACTAGGATAGAGGACCCACTTAATCATCATAACAGTTTACTTGCTAAATTAGACTATTTGAGGTTCATTTTAAACATTCAGCTCTGTTACCCTCAGTCCCACATTAAAGTATAAGCAACTTTATTCATATTATTCCAAATCTGAAGTTGAAAGTTAAGCCCTAAATCAGAAGCTGCTATCTCAAAAGCATGTTAACCTTAACATTAATTATTTAATCTACTATGCAGTTTACTGTTATGAGACATCTAGGACTATTAGGCTATCGGTAAGAAATACATTATGAATGGATGTGTGAATAAAAAAGGGAGAGAAAGAAAGAGTGGGAGGCATGGAGGGAGGGAGGGAAGGTAGGAAAGAAGGAAGGAAGGAAGAAGGAGCCAGAAAGAGAAGGGAGGAAAGATACAAAGAAATGGAGTGTGTATTCCTGTATCCTTGTGACATTGTAATACCACATTGTCATAACAACTGAGTCATCAAAAACATCAAAACCTAATGATGTTTTAAATATGTTTACAATTACATATTGGCTACACTCATAGCTATCCCCAGCTGCCTGGCAAGCACTGAGAATATAAGGTCCAGTGAGTGACATTCTAGTCAAAGATCTCTGAGAGGGTATTCTGAATAAAAAAGAAAGAAAGAAAGAAACACAGGCAGGCATTTTCCAGTCATATATGTTTGTATCTGAAAAGTAACAGAACAAAAATTGCTAGTGCTATGAAGAGAGAATGTTACAACCTCGAGTTAGGATTAATTACTTTGTGTGTATTGGGGAATTGGGAAACAGGGAAAGGGAATATTAGTGGGAAGAAACAAAGAAATACAGCATGCTACAGAGTCTGTTGGCCAATACTAACAATGAGAAAAATTAAAGTATATTAGTAAATGAAAATTGAAGGACAACTAACAAATTCACTGCTGAATGTGGAACTTGTTCTGCCTCGGCATTCTAGGTAGGCTGAGATTTGAAGGACCAGTCCTACGGCCTGACATATTCAGTTAAATACCTATAAACTCTCTCATCAGACAGGTGAAGTGAAACCTCTGGTACAGGCTGGTCCTAAAGAGCGGCAGATTAGCACTGAGATTTTTTTTTTATCTACTAGTGCTTAAGAAACATTTCAAAGTTTGCAGTTGTAAAGGTAGCTATACGGTTCAGTTGCTAGCATGCTAACTATGCTCGAGTTCCATTCCTAGAACCCTATAAAATGGATGTGGTCTTACATACTCTAATCCAATCACTTGGGAAGTAGAGGTGAGAGAACCAGAAATCCATGATCACCCTCTCAGTTCTATAGTGAATCTGAGAACATCCTAGGACACATGAGATCTTATCTCAAAACAAACAAGCAAACAACAACAACAACCACAAAACATGTATTAAAATACTAAGCATTTGTTAACTCACAATTTATACAAATCTGAAATCTCAGAGTGATTCAGTTCAGTGGTTTGGCCTTTGCAGTTTCCTAATGATGTCTTCCTGTCATCAGGAAGCTGGAAGTGGAACTGGAGAATCTACTTACAAGATACATGCAAGCCTTTATGCACATAAATAAAACACACATACATAAAATATATCAACCATTAAAACAATACTCACTTCATCAGATGTTTGTAGAAAAGGTCTTAGTTGGTTCAGATGAATAAGACTTCTACCTAAATTGCCTAGTTCCATCATGGACAATGTGGTTTTGCTGTGGACTTCACTGAATTTGAGCTATGAATTAACCTTTATCACAGTGATTTCTTATTTTGTGGATTTGGGAGTGTTCCAGGATAGTGTAAACAGTCTTCTTAAATGCCAGGGGTTGAACTTTATCAAACGTTGTTGTTCACACATGTGTATGTGTTTGTACATTTCAATAGGTATTTACAGTAAACAAAATAAGATCTATTTACTGAATGTCATGATGTTGGCCTGAATTTAAAGATCATACTCTGAGAAAATTCACTGAACATGACTAAACATATCATAGTATAGCAGTAAATACAGGAAAAATGAGAATCAAACAAGAGAGCAATTAGAATTAAACTTTTTAACTCACAGTATTTAATTCATTTAAGTGAAGATTATAAGTAAAATAATACTAATTCAATAATATTGCTGTAATAAATAATTTATTATCAGTACCTCACAACACCATATATGATATAAAATATAGGATGTTATGGTAGTTTGAATAAAAATGGCACCCATAGGCCCATTGGGAGTGGCACTATTGGGGGTGTGTCCTTGTTGAAGGAAGTGTGTCACTGGGGGCAGGCTTTGGGGTTTCAGAAGCCCACACCATGCCCAGTGGCTCATTGTCTGTTCTTGCTGCCTGCAGATCAGATGCAGAACTCTTAGCTACCTCTCCAGCACCATGTCTACCTGCATGCTGTCATGTTAATATTGAACTAATAAACCTCTGAATTGTAAGGAAGCCTCAATCAAATGCTTTCCTTTGTAAGAGTTGCCATGATCATAGTGTCTCTTCACAGCAATAAAATCCTAACTAAGACAGGTATAGATATCACATGTATGATATCTTTACTCCCAAAATACCAAAATTTGACCTTATGCATCATGAGCAATTATTTCTTCTGCCACTTCTGTTTTCTTGCAGCCTTTTCCAAAGTTAGAGGGATCGTACTACTGTTTGTGTGTATGTGTGTGCTTTTCAATTAACAAATAAATTGAAAACAAAACAAACACTTATTTCCATTATTAGTAAATATATATTACTAGAACCAAATGAAATAACTAGAGCAAAATAATTCAATCCAACAAGAGACTTAGAACTTCTCCTTGGAAAGTAGCTCTTTAACACAAAAGAAAAAAATTTCCTTTCACATAAAACTATGTAGTGTGTTTCTATAATGTGTGAATAAAATTTTCAACTTCAAATAATCTATCTTGTCCTCAGACAGCTTGAACTCATTCCAAAATTATCTTGGAGTGCCTATACTTTCTTGATAGCTCCTATATTTACCTACATGGTTCTCTCCTTCCATGTAGATAAAGCTAATATCCTAAATATTTTCTTTACCATGTTAAACATGACAACTGCTGTAATAACTAATATATTTTATGAGATCAATTAAAAGGAGCTACTCTGTTAAAGTTATTTTTTTTCCTTTTTGGGGTTCTCATGGGGTCCCTTTGGCTAACAACTCAATTAGAAGTAGCCTATTCCAGGAAATGGAAGTTTCATTTGGTGAGGAGAGATTTCCTGGTGAGATTCTATCTCCCTGTTATGTGGCGAGTGCACTTATATCACCTTCATATATGTATATATTTTAGGAAGATTCTATTGTATTTTCCCATACAAATTTCCCTCAAATGGCCCTTACTTTTAGCTGTCCCTTCCTGGATTCCCTCCCCTTCCCTATTTGATCTTCCCATTCCAATCTCCATCCTGTAAAAATCTATTCATTTCCCCTTTCTAGGGTGATTCAGTCCTCCCCACTAGTCCCTTACTCTATACCTGTCAACTGTGGATATATGATCATAGCCTGCTTATCAATGACTTAACAGTTAATAGCCACATACAAGCGAATGCTTACCATGTTTTTCAATTTGGGTCTTGGTTACCTAACTCAGAATGGTATTTTTCTAGCTCCATGCATTTACCTGTGAATTTCATAAATGCATTGTTTTAACACTTGAGTACTATCCCATTGTTTAAATGTTCCATGTTTTCTATCCATTCATTCATTTCTGGTAAACGAGTTTTTTTTTTTTTAAATTTCTGTCTATTATGAATAAAGCGGAAATAAACATGGTTGAGCAAGTGACTCCGGAGTAGATGTAAAGTCCTTTGGACATGAGCCCAAGAGCAGTTATAGTTACATCTTGAGGAAGATCTCTTCCTAGCTTCCTGAGGAATCAGTACACTGATTTCCATAGTGGCTATATAAGTTTGCACTCCCACCAGCAATGGTTGATTGAAGTTTCTTCTTACTCTGCATTCTTGCCAGAAAGAACTGTCATTTGTTTTATTGATCTTGGTCATGCTGACTGGTGTAAGATGAAATCTAAAAGTAGAATTGATTTGCATTATCCTGATTGCCAAGGATGTTAAACAATTCTTTAAGAGCTTCTTATGTATTTGTCTCCTGATTTGAGAATTCTCTGTTTAGATCTGTACCCCATTTTAAATTTTGTTATTTGATTTCTTGATGTCCAGTTTTCTGAGTTCCTTATATATTTTAGATAAGAGCCTTCTATTGGACATGTATAAAAAATTTTATGAGACTATTAAAAATTTCTCATACTGACATCTGAAAGATTGTTTGATTTCCTGATACATATTTTGTTTGTTTTTAAAGTTGTTTTACTTTTGTTATTTTAAATATTCTTTTTAAAACATTTGTTAGCCTAGCTCACACAACATGATCAGTCTTTTTAATGTCTCTGATTTCATGAAAGCCAAGATTTGATCTAAAAACCTTCGTTATTTGGTTTGAATAAGGTATATCTTAATAGAGAGAGCAGTTCTCTTTCCTGAAGCTATTATTACAGCTACTCCCAATGAAAAAAGGGTTTGCAACTGTAATGGCTAACATTTAACAGGAGACACTGAAAAGCAGATGTGACAATATTTCTTGTTTAGGCAGCCATGTTGTGGCAGGAACATGGATGTATTCTCTCACCTGTGCCTATATATATACATATACATATATGTGTGTGTGTGTGTGTGTGTGTGGTTTATATTAATATTCATTTGCAATTATCAAAGAGGAGTGCCAAGCTATGTGCTTCTCTTCAGATATGGAGAATGATGACCTACTCTCTTTAAAATGTCTCACTTAAAAGCAACGTGCAGAGTTTTCCTTGTTTTTCTTCATTTTTCATAGCTCTTGGCCGTGAACACTGGGCTTGTATTATTGAACCATATCCTTCACCCAGGTTCATTTATTCATTCCTGCTGTGAGAGTGTATTGCTAAACATCATGTGACTATTAAAATCCGCATGTGACTTTGTAAGTCAGGGAACAACATGACCCCAAAAATCAAATAGCAAATTGTTCTACTCCTACAAAATGATAAAAAAAAATTGGTTTGAAACATAGAAATATCATCCAGTTTATCATGTTGAATATTTGACTGCAATGCTGTGTGGTAATGAAGCCATATCTGCTACAATGTTTACAATTAAAGCTAATGATTAAGTTTATAATATCTTAAAATTCATATAACTATTAATGTAGCTAAGCCAGGTTAGGTAGATTGGGAAAAGCAGGATATGACTAGAGCTATTTAAGACATTTTAATTTCTATAGAAACATGACATTTCATTTAGATTTTGCGTTTATTTGAAAAGCTAGTCCCAAACTGACTCACATAGTCCAGGTCCCCATAATATCACTAAATATGGTGAGGAAATAAATACAGAAACATTGCCCATTATAAATATGTCCATGGCAACCAAACACTAAAAACTGGGATAATAGTCATCAGATAGTCCTTAGCCAGTAAGCTCACTCTGAAGTGAATTTGAGATACAATTCTATTTATCAGCCCATTTCCAAAATAACAGTGTGTGATGCTCTCTAGAGAAGCGTCCAAAACAGGTAAAAAAAAAATACACAATTTCTGCCTGTTGGTCTAAAGTCATAAAACACAAGAGAAACTAATTAGAAGAGGTGACAATGATCAGTGAGAATCTAATATTTAGGTCACTATCTACTCCTCTCAAGTCCCTTGTGGGACACACTGCAAGCTCAGTTTGGCAATGCATAGCTGAGAGGAGATTGCCACAGCTCCTATTAATCCCAGAGAAGGGCTGTGGTATTTGATTTCTTCAGATGGAGTTGACTCCAGCATTTTAAAAATTCCTTTCAGCTACAAGATGAAGGAATTAAGTCTTAGGTTGAGTGGTCAAGGACACTTTTCCTCCACCTGGACTACCTCACAACCAAGTGCGTCAAGGGTATTAACATCAAATCACCTTTGCCTGAGCTCATCCAGAAGAAAGTTTTCATTCCAACAGAGGCAAGTCATGAAGACCAATGGCCAGTGCACCACATACACCAGAAAGCTATTAGTCAGGCTCTTCAAGCTCACCACTGGAACAGTGACACCAAGACTTTCCCTAAGGAAGGGAGGCAGGCAAGAAGAGAAGGGAGTTCAGTCTCCTTACATGCACTCTCCATCAGTGTGTTTGGGAAAGACACTGGTGTATGACTTTCTTTTGTTCCATAACTAATAAAGCTTCACGTAATCACTACCATGGTGGGATGTGTCACCTGCAGCAATCAAAATCTGTGTTTCTAAAGCTATAGCCACTAATATTGGCCTCAGAATAAATTATCTCTTACTTCATTATGAAAGAAAATGTTTTCCCCAGAGGAAGAAAGAACAGAGCCATTACAGCACGACAGCATGGCTGTTGACCACAGCAACCACGGTACCTACACAATATCAAACCAGTGAAACTAACACACATGGAAGAGGAGGGTCCCAGGTGCTAAACTTGGCTGTGGACAGGGCATGGTGGGTGAGAGAAAAAAAAGTCTCTCTCCTTAGGGGCCACGGATGCTAGCAGGCTGACAATATCTCAGTGGATAACCCTTACTTCCATACACGGGGCAGCACTAATGGGATTTGGAATGTTACTAAGTATAAAAAATGAGGGACCTGACATTGTCAGACAGATAGGGTGGGGCCACTATGGTGAGCTGGAGGAAGAAAATGATGGATGGGTGTGATCAACATATGTTTTATTAGAATATGACATTTCAAAGAATAAAGGAACTCTATTATTAAAAAGAAAGCTTAATAATGGCCAAGTCTTGTAAAAAAAAAATGCCATCAGAGACTTTATACTATGTGAAAGAAACATGTTAAGAACCCATTCTAACTCACTAAATAAGACCAAAACTGCAACAATCTCTTAAAACAGAGAAGAGGAACCATATATTGAATCATTAGAATGTAAGCTTTATTAAGCCGAATCTCAACCTAATTAAGGCAACAAAATAAATCTGGTATTCTGAATTATAATTATCAACTTAAATTATATTAGGAAACATTTATATGGTAGTTAGAATTTTTTTTTAAAAAAAACTATTTATGTAACCATCATTCAGAATTGTTCAA
The DNA here is from genome assembly GCA_902168325.1 of Peromyscus nudipes. NCBI lineage: Eukaryota > Metazoa > Chordata > Mammalia > Rodentia > Cricetidae > Peromyscus > Peromyscus nudipes. The sequence goes on from CABHPH010124002.1 coordinate 35,868, forward strand.
TATTAGAATAAAATGCAATTCACTAACCCTTATTATTTAAAAAAAAAAAAAGCAAGCATAGAACTATCAAGAGGAGATTTAGGAAAATGCACCAAATGCACTCGTGATTGTGATCAACATACCACCTCAACAGATTCCATTACGTAGTCCTGTTGAATTAATTGTATTTGCTCAAAATTCCCCAAGAGTGCACAGATGTAGAAACAAATGATCCATAACTTATGACTACCAGCCATGTTGCAAAGATGGAGAAAGAACTGTAATCCATAAATTTGTAAAATAAAAAAAAACTGTTATGAAAGAGTGCCTCAGAAACAGCCAAAGGGAATATAATCTTATCTCTTTTGAAAAAAGAGCTTATATTAAAATTAGGATATAAATGCAATTTCTGTGATATCATTGTCTTATTCCTTAATTCTTTGAAAAATAATTTCATTTTTGAGGTTATAATATAATTACATAATCCCCCTCTTCCCTTTCCTCCTTCCAAACACTCCCATCTTCTCCTCCTTGCTCTCTTTCATATTCATGGCCTCTATTTTCATTAATTGTTATGACATGCATATATATATACATATATATATATAAACATATCTGATCGGTGTGTATAATGTTACTTGTTATGTGTGCTTTCATGGCTTAATATTTGGTATTGCATTGCACACTGGTGTACTTTGTCCCGGGGAAGACTATTTCTCCTGCTTTCAGCATTCCTTAGTTTCCTGTAGTTCTCTGTGTAGAGTGGAGCCTTGGTGGTCTTTCCCTTGTGTACTCGGCCATGTCTATTGGTGTCATCCTCGCACAGCTCAGGTTTAGGCAGTCATGTAGGTGAGGCTTCATGGTTGTAGATTCTGCTATCAACTAGGACACACACTCTCTCAGCAAAGTCCCTGATCATCTGGCTCTTACAATCTTTCTGCTCCCTCTTTCACAATGTTCCCTGAGACTTAGGTGTAAGAGTTGTTTTATCTATTGGGACTAGGCGTCAGGACTCTACATCTTGACTGGTTTTGGTTTTCTGTGATGGTCTCTGTCTGTTGCCAAGAAAAGCTTCCTTGATGAGGGCTGAGGATTGCACCCACCTTTGGGTATAAGAACAAATACTTAGAGTATAGTTAACACTCCTTGAAATATGCGACAGAAAAAAAAATCAAGGTTTTCCCATTGTTAACAATGGCAAACTTTCAGGAAGGTTGTGTGTTCTAGATTTGACTTTTCCCCAGTACATTATTATTTACAAATTTTCAATACTGAAATTCTGTGGTGGAGGAATGCTGTATTGATACTTGTATGCAATGTTGAACTAGTCTACATAATTGGCTGACCCCTGCGATATTATTGCATTGTCTCCTAGAAGCAACACATACTTTAACAACAGTCAGAGACTAGACTACACATGTTCATTAACAAGAAAAGGTGCTTAACACTCTTGGCCATGACTAATGGAGACTGTAAAATTAGCAAATGGATTTTAGATGATTTGCACATCAAAGCCGTTTTACATTTTGTGGCTTACTGTCATGTTGTACCCTAGAAAATACTAGAAGAAAACAAAATAGACTGAATTTGTGTCAAGAACAGTAGATATGTATTTCTCAAAGGAAATAGCTTTAAAGAAAAAAATCTCACTGTG
>CABHPH010124003.1:0-17500 GCA_902168325.1 Peromyscus nudipes
GTCCCCCATGGATTTTACTCACTAAACTCAGATGACATTGGATGCTACCCCAGTCATTTCATTATGTCACACATAGCACACATACAACACAGGGCATCCGTTCCCTTCTCCACTCCGGTCTTAATCATTTATTTCTGCTAGTGAAAGGCAGTTTGCCACTTGGAGGCCAAACCATAAATTGTCCCTCTGACCATTATTTGCCTGGTAGGTAAGGATTGGCAAGATACCTACCAGACCAGAAAATAGCTCTGTCTATTACCACAGCCTCTAAAATGTGAGGCAGAAAGGGGTCATCTCAAAACTCCCCACAGAAGACTCATTTGGTTGTGGAAGGCTTTGGTATCCACTGGCTTAGAACTAACCCTTTCCCCAAACTTGAAAGTGGGAAGCCATCTGAGTCCAGGGTCAGTCTAAGATGGCTTCAGAGTCACAGGTAGTACAGCAAAGAGCAACGGCTTTTCAGACACGAAGTAGACAGAAACCCCTAGTGAGAAGCAAAATCTCAATCACAGATGACAGCCCATGGAAGAAAACTATAGTTTCTTACTCCTCTGCAATGTCTCAGATGGGAGGTTATTAAGATGCATTTTTCTAAATATTGAAAAAAAATGCCCTCCCCTGGGAATAAGATCATGGGAGACATTAAATCTCCATGTTGTATCTCACATGTCTTGCCTATATTCATCAAAGAATGGGCTAAGGGTCTAGATTTTAGGACATAAAGAATGGTAAACATTGTTATGATTTGTTATCATGGGATGTCTTTAGGAGACATTAGGAGGTGTTGAGACCTTTAGGAGATGGTGTCTGGTGGCAGGAAGTTAGGTGACGGCCACACCCTTAGAGGTGACAAACCAGGACCCCAGCTGCTTCCTGTGCCTCTCTCTGCCGCACACCCTGCCACAGCTCACTGCCTTACCACAGGCCCAAGGCCAAGACTTCTGGGTCTAAAACCTGTGAAATCAGAAGCCTTGACAAATGGGGCCTCCTTTCTTCAGTGACTCCCTCACAGCAGCAGAAAGCCCACCAACATGATTACCATCCGTTCTACAGCCATGAAAATCCCAACCTACTCCTTTCTGTCTGTTTCGTGAGTCCTCCCTCCCTGGGAAGCCACATGGGGGGATTGACAGCCTCCCCCACGGAGCAGCTGTCAAGCATACAGATTTAAATGTAGCCGCTGATTCAGGCATAGCCATTTTAGCTCAAGAGCGATGATCTTGGAACAACCCATTTTTCTGGCTGGTTGGCCAGTTCCTTGATGGAAATTCTCACTTTTCTAAGGACTGTTCATTTCCCTCAAGGATTTCATAGTAAGCTAGTTGATTTGTAATGGAAAAACCATAAAATGCCTGGGACTTTACAGCCGCTGTCTGCCCATTTTTCCCCCTTATTTTTGCAGTACAGTTCAATGACCTCCAGGTGGCAGTCAAGGTTCCAACCAATTTTCTTGACAGGAATAGACAGCCTTTGATGGCTTCTTGGGATCTTACAGGGTTAATTGACAGGGCTATTGAGAATGACTTCTTTCCTTGTGCTTCTAGCCTGGCCCCTCTCCCCATTTCACAGTCCTAGGTGATTTGTGCAAACAAGGAGCTCCTGGGAGCCAAGCATGAGGCTGGAAACACGGTTTAGGCCAGAGTTATTTTAGTTTAGATGTGGGTGGAAAGCCCTCAGGCCACGCATTTCAAGTCATATCCAAGCATCTCGACTTTTAATATATTTACACTGAAAACTTTATCTAAGCTCCTGTTTGTAACGGGGATGTATTTGGTCAATAACCTCCATTAACCTGGTGTCATTTCACTGAATTAAGAAGCAACAGACTGGGTTTCCTAAACGATACACCCAAGAACTGAAACAAAACAAGTAGAGGAAAGCATGCTGGGAAAGAACTGCTTGCTCTCCAAAGCCAAGTGTTCCAAAAGCCAGGTGGTAAGAGTACTTTCCTAACATGCATGTTCCTATTCTTAAATTTTAATCCGCAGAGGAGTAGACAGAAGAAACAGTCTGGGTGTTAGTAATTTTTTTCCATTGCTGGGACCAAGTCCCTGGCAAGGTAGGCAGAGAAGGCTCATTTTAGCTCCACAGCACTTGACAGTGAGTTGTGACCCTCCATCCTAAGTCTGGCTGGAGAACACCCACCACTGGCTTTCCCTGGGGGACACATAAACAAATGTCTTCTCATTTTAGGTAGATCACAGAGGATGGGTCAAAGCAATGGTTGGACTGACGAGCCAGAGTAAAAATTTCACCCAGGTCCAACTTGGTGATTCATGAATGGATTGAGCTTCCAGGAGCATGGGTGGGGAGCTACTTACAGGATCGTAGGTGACTTGTAAACCTCTGCATCACCGCAAGGGACCACCCTGTCCTGGGAGGTGACTGATCATGGAGTACCACCTTCTGGTTAGCCGTAATGTTCTACATATGCTAATATCTCCCAACATCACTGTGCAGCTGAGGCAGAATTACAACCAGCTGGGAGGTGATTGCAGACAAAAGTGATTGGCTAGAATCTGAGGAGAGGGTGTAGAAACCCTCTCCACCCCATCCTTCCATGAGGAAACGTCAGCAGGCTGCATCTTGTTGAGGGGCACTTGTGAGTAGTCACAGCTGCTCTGGAATGACTGTGAACGCTCAGAAGACAGCATTCGATTGCAAACCTCTGCACCACAGACGGCCAGGCCTGGCCTGTCACACTGGTGACGTGTCACACACACCACTGTGACAGAACACAAAGCAATTTCAGGAAGGAAGTGTTTGCTTCTGGCTCCCGGCTTGAGGGTCCACAGCATCGTGGTGGTGAGAGCATGTTGAGGTGAGAGGCAGTCAGACCCACGTGCCCACATCAGGGAGGGGAGAGGTAAGCACTGGCACTCACGGGGCTCTCTCCCTTAATTCAGTCTGTGATCTCAGCGCGTGAAATGGTGCCCACCCACATCTAAGGAGGGATTTCCTTCTTCAGTGAGTATTCCTTTCTGGAAACATCTCTGTAGACACACTCAGAAGTGTGTCTCCATGGTGATTCTAAATCCTGTCAGGTTGAGAAGATTATCACACCTACCTTTCTTGTTCATCATTCAATTAGATCACAGTAATGTATAGACATTATCTACAAAAAAATAACATCACTTAAAAAACAAAACAGCACAGAACCCACCCCAGCAGCTTGTTTACACTGTAAGCCACCGTTGCTGATGGAATGGTTGCTTGACTGAGTCATTGCCTGGATGTCCATTCGGCGCCTGCTGTATGCAGAGCACTCCGTCGGGAGGCGAGGACCAGGCTGATGCTCTGTCTGTAGATCCAATTATTCTTCTAAATTGTATCACAAAGAAGTGGAGAATGTGATTTACACTTGGTGTAACTTGGTATATAGGGTTCATAAAACCAATCTAGGGCCAGCAAGATAGTTAGGTGGTGAAGGTCCTATCTGCCTGTGTAGTAAAGGAGAACCAGCTCCCACAAGTACACACACACACACACACAATTCTGCTTTCTCTATTTATTATCCCGAGGCTGGCTGGAGTATTTGTTGTCCCCTCTATTAGAGGACAACTATTAATATAATTTCTGTTCCCACTTAGTCCAGTCCCAACGGGGTGTGTGTTGTGTTTACTGGCACGGCTCGGTGTTTTGTAGTGTTTGTGGACGTGTTCCTCTGAGGAACTGATGCTCTTCTCCGTGTCTGCACCTTGTAGAGGAAGCTGTCAGAGCAGCTGATGCTCTAATTATTGTAGGGGCCACTCACTGATATGAGCTACTGAGCACTAAAGAAGGGTGTGTGTGTGTATATGTGGTGTGTGTGTGTGTGTGTGTGTGTGTGTGTGTGTGTATGTATGTGTGGTGTGTGTGATATGTGTGAGGATGCATGTATATGTGTGTGTGGGGTGTATGTGCATATATGTATGTGTGTGTATGTGTGCATGTGGTATGTGTATATGTGGGTGTGTAGTGTGTGTGATATGTGTGTATGTATGTATCTGTATGTGCTGTGTGTGTAGTGTGCATGTATGTGTGTGTATAATGTGCATGTGTATGTATATGTGTGTGTATGTGTGTGTGATATGTATCTGTGTGTTCGAATATGTGTGTGAGTATGCAGTGTGTATATGTGAGTGTATGTATATTGGTGTGTATATGTATATGGTATGTGTAACTACATAACCTAGGTCTCAGGTTGCCCTTGAACTTGGTGATCCTCCCACCCCATCCTCCAAGGTGCTGGGTTTGCAGGGCCACACCGAGCTTCGTTTTCTTGTACACGACTTCATGTGCCATCCCAGCAAAGCAGGTGACTTCTGTGGCTAGGGTTCTAATCTGGACTGGAGTACTGTGCTGGTCTGTTTCTGTCATGGCTGAAAATAAGGGGGAGAGATTTATTTCAGTTTACAGTTTCACAAGTTATTGATGGTCTCACTTGGTCCATGGCTTTGGGCGATGGGGCACAGGCCATCATGGTGGGAATGTGTGCCGGAGACTTGTTTACTTTGTGGTGGCTCAGGAGCAAAACAGAGTTGGAGGAGGAAGGCTGGATTCTGAGTGCCCTGGGCTAGGGCCCAAGACTTCAACACATGGGCCTTCGGGGTGGGCAGTTAAGACTGAACCCAAACCACAGCACGCAACTCTCTGCCTCTGGATGGGTTTCTTATAGACCTTGTCTCAAGATTCCTCAGCTGACAAGTGGGCTCCTCACGAGAACTCAATTTCAGTTTCAGTTTGACGATTCCTTAAGACAACATCATCTTTGCTCAGGAGGACTCCACCAGGCACTCAGTTACACATTCAGTTCGGTACTTATGCCCTCGGTTAGACACTGGGTACAAAAGGACTCAGTGAAACAGTTAAGTACTCAGGCACTCGGATGCATACTCAATTAAGTACTCCATTTTGTTCTTGCTCCCTTTCTTTTTCTTTTTCTGATAAGGAAAAGTGGAGTAGACGGTGTTGTGTTTTATATACGTGTATATATTTTAAGATAGAGTGTCATGTAGCCCAGGCTGGTCATATAGTTGAGGATGACTTTGAACTTCTGTTGCTCCTATCTTTACCTGTCAGCATAGAGATGCCAGGCATGTGCCACACACCCCACTTTGTGAAGTGCCAGGGATTCAAACCAGGGCTTTACACATTCTAGGTAAGCACTCTGACAACTGAGCTACATACCTGGCCCTGATGTGGGTTTAGCATGGACTTCAGGAAGCCAAGCTATACCTTTGATGAGACCCATATAAATGGTGTATCTTATTCATTTCAGTAAAGCTTGACTCCAGCATGTTTCTACTTAAATGGAAATAAGTAAATTCTAGTTTCCTGTTGTTGCCCGAGGGGTGCAGCTTCACACATCCTCAGGAAGGAGACTTGCTTCCCAAGATGTTGGCTGTAGCCTTTGGAACAGATGAGCAAGCATACTTTCTCTCTGGAGAAGCCAGATCTAATATAGATTTGCATGTCGCTGCTGCTTCTGTATACGGCTCCTTGGCCTAGGAAAATTACCTGAACACACTTTTAAACCCTCTTGTCTCCAACTGCCTTCCAAATGGCAGCAATGTTTGAATGGAGTACTTTGCTGTCTGAAGGTTTGACTCATTTACAGTTCTGAAGGTCCTCAGAAAGGCAGGCATGAAGTGGAAAATGGCCCTCTGGCGTGAGGTGTGGGGTACGGGAGGAAAGTTGACTGGCAGCTGGAAGATTAGATCTGTTTCACAGCACAGTGACCATGGCTAATGACAGTTAGTGTGTATTTCAGAGTTGCTCAAACAACCTATGTTAAATGTTAAGGGAGTGTGGTGAAACCTTCAGTAGGCTTGATGTACTCACAATACACATACACGTCAAAGCACCACATTATTCCCTGTGCATATACACTCATTGTTTGTCAAATGATACAAAAATTAAAAAATAGTCCCAGTAGCTAGGTATGGTGGCTTACACTTGTTATCCCAGAACTTGAGGAACCGAGGCAGAAGAATTGCTATGATTTTGAGGTCAATGTGGGACATATAGTGAATTCCAAATCATCCTGCCTACAATGAATGAATAAATAAATAAAACAAAGAATAATTCCCCCAAAAAGTGGAAGTGGGGAGGGTGGAGGGAGGAAGACAGAGGGAGGAGGGGGTGGGGAGAGGAAGGGGGAGGGGAGGAAGTGCAACTTTATAGAGATCTAACCAACTTCCCTATATGGATTTTATCTTGACCCACATTAAAATGACAAAAATACATAACACAAAGAAAAAGTATTTTTTAGGAGGGCCTGGCATTATAGTCTTGTAATTCTAGTTACTGGGGTGACTGAGGCAGGAGAACTGTAAGTTCAAGGTAAGTCTGAGCTATAGGAAAAAAAAAGTGCTTTTGAAGGAACACACGAAATGGAGCATTCAGTAGAACATGGCCACATTGAAGAATTACTGTTGACTGCTGGATGCAGTCACAGAATATTTTTAAGGAGTCTGTCTTTCAGAGCTGCCTACACAGTAGTTCTTCCTGAAAGCATACAACATCTTGTAATGGTTCTCAATAACTCAGGGAGAAGGTGATCAGGGAGTAGATGGATGTCCCTGTTTAAAGAGATTGGCCATATGGGGATATTTGTGGACCAGTCAGCCACCGCACAACAAGGAAAGAAGAAACTGCTAATCCACGCTGTGGTCTGCCCCGTCTAGCGGCCTGCCAGCACTGGATGACAATCCCCCATGCGGGAAAGAGAGTCCCTTTTGGAAATAATTTTTGTTTCTCCCACAGACTTACTATGTCGGGTCACAGACTTAAACCACAACCACCAATGGTCTTGTTTCCAAACAACACAGAGAAAATGTGGTCAGAGGTAACGGAAGGCGATCTAAACACAAATGGTGAGGAACTAAAGCATGAAAAGGCTGCTCTGTAGCCAAGGTGAAGATGCCAAGTGGACTGCACTGCCCAGCCAGTGGGCATCCTGCCACAGCCAGGCCCCAGCAGCTGTCTGTCTCCACAATGGCCACTGTTCATCACATCTAGGTCAGTTCCAGGAGGCTGATGTCTTTCAACTCGTGTTCCTCTGTAGGTGAAACGCCCCAGGTTTTCTGAGCATGAGGCCCTCATGGGGACAGTGAAGAGCAGAGGTGTCCTTCAGGCCTTTGAACCCCGTCTGAGCAGCTGCGCCTGCTCCTTCTTTCTAGTTGACATCCTGCAGAAGACGGAGTGACCTACGGGGTGTGGATTCCAGGCTGCTTACACAGGAGCAGTGGAGATTTATCTCCAGGCTAGGCAAGCAGACTCACGAGGCAGTAAAAGCAGAGAAAAGCCCAGGTCTTGGGAAATGTTGGACTCAGTGACCAGAGTGGAGAGTTCACTGGCTTGTTTCCCACACAGACTGGAAAACGGGCTACTGATAAACACAGATGAGGAGAGGGTCACAAACTGTAACAACCACACCTGCCTGGGTGTCAATTTAGACTGATAGTGGTCCTTCCTTCCTTCCTTCCTCCCTCCCTCCCTCCCTCCCTCTCTCCCTCCCTCCCTTCCTTCCTTCTATTCTCTCACCCTCCCTCCATCCCTCCCTCCCTCCCCCTCCTTCCCTCTCTTCTTCTCTCCTTCCTTTCTCCCCGCTTTCCCTCTTTCCCCCTCCCTCTTTTTCTTTCAGTCAGGATCTCATATATCCCAGACTGCCCCTCCTGCATCATCCTCCTAATTGTTGGGTTACAGGTACTCTAGATGTGCACTGCCACATCTGGCTTGTATCTGTCTTAGTTCACAGGCCTGACGTGACCCAACACCTCCCTAAAATAAAAATGAAAAACAGAAAAATTTAAAAGAAAAGAAAGAATAACTGTCTACTAAGGCTTCAAGAGGAATGTGCTGGTTACCAGCCACCTGGTTACCAACCACCTGGAACTCGTTCTCCAGCTTGATTTTGCCCCACTCTCTCCACCAAACACCCTCCTTCACCAAACCGGCCTAAATGCATTCCCAAGGGAAAAGGCAAGCTGCACTCCAGCTGCCGTTAAAGGGGAGTTAGGAAAACACAGATAGGGAATCCGGCAATATCATTCTACCTGTCTTGGTGCCTGCCTGAGGAGAAAGTGACCCTGATCTTTTAAGGTTTTAGGATTTTCACAGATGAACTTTTTGGTAGTGGAGTGGTAGAATTCTTGTCTGTCAAGTGTGAGGCCCTGGGTTCCACCCCCACTACCATAAAACTAACATAAACACACACACACACACACACACACACACACACAATCCATCAATACAATATAAAGTCACATAAAAATCAACTCTTGCTAGGCATTGTGTCTCTGTAATTCTAGCATTTGGGATCTGAGGTAGGAAGATTCCTTATGAGTTTGAGGCCAGCCTCAAACTTGAGGCTTCATAGTGAGTTCCAGTCCAGTATCTAAGTTTTAGAATAGTTTTGTGTTTACAAACAAAACAAAAAACAAAACAAACCCATTCAGAATCCCTGCCTCCTGCACACCCACACTCCATCCATCATGGCTTGTGTGGCCTACTTGCCATATTAGCATTGTTGAATCAGCCCATAACAGATTCATTCATCCTGTCTTCATTTTTACCCAGTGTCTTTGCTTGGCTGCAGTAACCTACCAGTCTTGGGTCCCACACTGCATTACCCCGCATCTCTCCCATCTTCTCTTGGCTGTGACCATTCCTCAGACTGACTTTGCTTCTGTGGGCCTTGGGAGTTTTGAGACATCATAGCCAGGGACTTGGTAGACTGATCTTCAGGGAGGCCTCAGGGCCTGTTTGTCTCGTGGTTGCAGGGGGATAGGGGTCCTGGGAAGGAAATGCTCTTTCATTCAAGCCTCTGGTGGTTGTGTCTCTGCCTCCTTCCAAGTTGCCCAGCTTCAGACAGCAAGAATCACACCTCATGGGCACAGCCCCTCCCCAGTGCTCTGTTACCGCTCGAGGTAAGCACCTTTGCTATTCATTGCGCTAAGAACAGAAGCAGTTTTGGAAGTTGAGGGTGTGCTTGGCAATAGCTGATGAAAGGAAAGGTGTGTGCACGCGCCTCATTTCCAATTATAGCTGCTATCCAGGGAGATATAGGACGTTCCTCATCAGCAATGGCTTATTTTAGTCATAAATGTGAACAGTAGATAAATTCTCCTTCCTTATTGTCAAGGAGGAGAATCTTGCTTTGCTTTTTACTGGCACAATTGTGTCCTTTTCCTCTTTTTACTTTTGGGTGCTAAAGGAGTCAGGTTCATATTGATTTGTTTGGTTGATTGTTTAGTTAGTTAGTTTGGGTTCACCTTTAATATGGTCCCCCAGCACTGCTTTGGATCCTTCAGCAGAAGTGAGGCTGGGACCATACTGAAAAGGGTACTGTTCAGTTGTTACAATGCTCGCCACAAGAACACGAGGCCCCCGGAACCTGTGGAAGACGCCTGCATAGCAGCATGCATTGTAATCCCGGCATTGAGGAGGCAGAGACAAGAGGGTCCCTGGGGTTCTCTGGCCAGCCAGTCCAGCTGAATTATCAAGCTCTAGGTTGAGCAAAAAACCCTGTCCCAAACAATGAGGTGGAGAGTGATTGAGAAAGATATCTGCTATCAACTTCTGGCCCCCACATACATGCACATATACTCCACATATATGCACATATAACCCCATCCAACTCAGGAATAATATGTCTCAACTGGAATATATTTTAAGAAAGCAAGAGGCATTCATTATTGAAAAATTAATATCATCTTTCATATTATTGAGGGCCAAAGAAAGAGCCCATGTAGTCATCACCACATGCGCTCATGTTGAAAACATTCAATAAAATGTCAATTGATGACCACTCCTTTTTTTGGACATGTGATTTTTACATTTCATTTATTACCATGCAAATGTATTAAACTTTTTCATTAATGTGGTGAATACCAGAGAGAAAAACGTAAAGAAATAAGGGTGTACCCGGCTCTTACTGTCGGGGGTTTCAATCCTCTGTCATTCGACTCCATTGCTTCTGAGGGTGGTAGAACTGAGATTATCAGGGTAGAATTTTAGGGAAGAACAAGGCTGCATCCCTTATGGTAGCTAGAAAGGACAGACCCAGGGCGAAGCACATCCCCCAAGGACAAACCTGAGTGACCCACAGCTTCCAAGTAGGCTCCAGTCATAGAAGTTCATCATTCCCCAACAAATGTATCTGTTGATGAAGTCATTGATTAGGTTGAAGGCCTTACTATCTGATCACCTCTCAATAATCGCTCTACCATCTGAGGACCAAGCCTTCAACTCACAAGTCTTTTGGGAAAAGGCTCAAACTATAATAATATGTAAACGATGTATATTTGTATTGTCAGTTCTTGGGACTTATGGGGAATTGATTTTAGGATCCTTATGTACCCTCAAATCCCTCATATAATACATGGCACAGTATTGGTATATCAACTGTGCACACCCTCCTGAATACATTCAGATACCTTACTCATAGTTCCCAATATATTGTAGATGCTCCATAAACTGCTGTTCTGTTGTATTATTTAGGGAATAGTCAGAAGCCTGTAGACCTTCAGTACAGACATAGTTTTATGAAATCTTTTTTATTTTAATTTTTTAATGAAACAGAAATACCTAAATTCCAGACAAGTGCCTTGCTCTTGCATTCAGACTGTATACTATAGTAATAGGTCTCTCTCTTTATTTCTCTCTCTCTCTTTTTTTTAATAAAAGAACTTATGTGAGAATTGTCAGTATACTAATTCCACCAAAAATTACAGGTTAGAATGCCTAAAGTCAGGGAAAGAGATGCCAAGAAAATTAGATACTAGAGATTATGGAGCCTCTCAAACATGAAGAGTTTCCTCTAATAGTATTCAATATAGCTCATTTATAATCATAAAAAATTCAAGAAGATCAATTATGTTAAGTAACCCCTAAAGGGAAAAGACTGATGACCTAATTGATAATATTCACAGCTCTATTGTCAAGTTCAAGATCAAAAGGACTGTAATATTGTCTAACCTGGATATAATATGCATATATGATGGCTGCCTTGGCTGTTCCTCTTCCAACTGTTTCTATGATTCCAGAGATTTCTTCACAAGAGACTCTGTCAACAATGTGGTTCCATTTTCCACCTCCAGCTGAAAAAAATAAACCTTTTCTAGCCTCCTAATGAAGCAGATGAACTGAGCTGGTGTGTAAGCATTGATGGCTGACTTGGGCCTCTGAGTATTTTTTTGTCTGTAGTCCACTGAGCTCATAGATAGAGAACTATTGATCACAACACATGACTTTTATTATACACACACATATGTGATATATATAATCATATATGTGTGTGTATGTGATTATGTAGACAACTATGCATCACTTCATGACAAGAAATGTGTTCTGAAAAATGAGTTAGATGATTTTACCACTGCATGAACATCATAGAGCATGCTTATATGATGGTGTAGCATGTCGTACACCTGATGGCACTGCCACCATCTTTTATATGGTCCATTATTGACTGAAAGACTGTTACACAACGTGTGTGTGTGTGTGTGTGTGTGTGTGTGTGTGTGTGTGTGTACACTGAAGCTCAAAACTTAGCTTCTTGGTTAATGTGATAACAGTAGAGGCTTTGTATTAAAAATAGAGAACAATACAAGAATGCCTACTGTTTAACACTGGACTGGAAGTAATACAATTAGACAATGAAAAGTAAATAGAGGTCAGCAAGATGGCTCAGTGGGTAAAGGTGCTTGCCTCCTGGGTGCTGGGATTAGAGGTGTATGTTACCATCTTGTGAGTTTAAATATTTTTTAAAGTTCTTTAATTTTTAAAGATTTTCTTTACAGGAGTATATTATATGTTGAGCATGCCCCCTCCCCTTCCACCATCTCATACCCACCCCCTTCTAGTTAACTCTTTGGTTCCCTGGACAATTTCATTTCTGCTTGTATTCAAGTACAGACACATGATTTTATGTGACTATGAAATCTAGAAACGGTGAATGGGAGGAAGGACGCATTTGTCTTTCTGATACTGGCTTAATTCACCTAATATGGTTGTCTCCAGTTGCATCCAATCCACTTGAGATGTTTTTGACTTTGAGACAAGCCTTGGGGAGGGTTCAGTGGTTGGAGGTGAGGGTAGTTGACCCTGACAACTGGCAGGTGAGCTGTGGCCCCAGGCTTTGCCAACACAAACCTACAGTCACCAGGGAAAGAGCCTGCATGATAGAGTGCAGGTTGGGCCCCACGGCTGTTAAAACTTCTGCCTTACTCTGAATTAACTCGATTTAGGAAACCCTAACTTTTATCCCAGCCAGCTTTGTTCCCTGCACTCTGGAGAGCCTCAGGCCATGAATTTATTTGGGAGGGTGACATGGAATGGGAGAGGAGGGACCATGCTGATCACTGTCAGTGTTAATTACTCTTCTGTATTAATACACTTTTGAAATACATTCCAAAAATAATGATGGACGAACTTAGATAGGGAAAAGGTTATATCAGGGTCAAACACAACAGTTTTTTGGCATCCCTTACTTACTCATTCACATATTTTTTAGCCCCCACTATGCTTCCTGCATGGATGCCAGGTTCCAAGGTCACTTAGGCAGAGAGGCCTTAGGTAAGGCTGTGCGAAGTTTTGCTCTTCTTCAATTCAATTAAAACCCAGTGGTAATCTAAGCATTTATATAATTACAGGCAGTTATTATCTAGATTGTTTTCCAAAGGCCAACTTTGACTCAGAGCGCCTTTGAAATCCTTACACAGAACAAAACAATTATTACACACGAGTTTTAGCTCAAGCAAAGAGCTGGAGTGCAAAGCCTTTTGTCGAAGTTTCCAAAGTGCATGGTTAGCGTTTAAAAGGCAGCTCTGAAGAGTGCCTTCCCTGAAGCTGCTTCTACACCCCTCCAGACAGGAAGTATGAAAGAGGCCTGGATGTTTCCCATTCTCTGGAGAGGAATTTTCTCCCTTTACTTAGGAATTAGATTAAAAATAGCATTTTACTTCTTTGCAGGTCTACAGACAGGATTAAATGTGAGGTTAGGTCGTCTAGCTTAGATTGTGAACGTTAACCAGGAGATAACATAGTAAGACTCTGAAGAGCCAGCCAGGGGTGTTGTGAAGGTCAACATCTTCATGCCCAAGTTAAAATGAGCCCCCATGGTCTTTGACTAGCGTCCTCCATTTCCCCTGCGTAGATGAACATTTTTGTGGCTGTTTCTCCTGATCAGATCCAGCTGCCCCAGTGGGTTCAGTACTTATCTCTGTAGTTCTGTTTCTTTGGGGTTTCTGAACCTTTCCTAAGAGGGCATGTCACAAGAGCCTTTCATAGCTCTTCTTGGCTCTGTTTGTTAACTATCAAAAATAAGTAGGAAATACATCTCCAGCTATTTTGCACTTTCTTAAGAAGTCCAGGTCCCGTTTCATAATTTATGGTCATGACAGAATTCTAGCCATGTCCCTTTCAGGAATTTACATAACAAAGTAATCCAAGAGATATACTCGCTAAAGCAGGACTGACCTGCTAGGTTTCTGATATTAAAAGAAGGCAGTTGTTGAGTTGAATTGCAGCAAGAGGAACTTCTTACTCTGTTCTGCAGAGTCTGCCTGCTTAAACTGTGGGTCATGACCCCACATGGGGTTACATAACTGTATGTGGGGGGAGGGCAAAAATGGTAACAGTGAAAGGTCTCCATATGTGCAACAACCAAAAATTAATTGGAAACAAGTATGTACGGCATCTGGGGGTGCTTGTGGCCGTGGGAGCCCATGCTCAATGCATTGCACATCGTCACTGCAGCCTTGGTTCCGAACATGCACAGCATGCATACTTTGCCTTCCACATACTGTCACAACAGCACCAATGCCACTGAGCACAGCCTGGCACACCCCACTTACATTTGAGACTATGGTGTGGTATGAGTTGCTATGTTTTGAATGCACACATGCAGTTTTCTACTCTTCCAGAAGGAAACATGATGCTTTGATTGTGAAATGCAGCCTTCTACTTTCTCACCATCATCCCTCAGCTTGCAAGTGCCTAATGTCTTGGAATTGTATTGTGCTAGAATGCCTGATTTTGGAAAAGCATTTAGTATTTATTTTGTGTGGAGGTAGAGGGCCCTTGCTGAGGCAAGAGGACAACATGGGGAAGCCCATTCTTACTTTCTACTGTGTGTGTCCTGGGGATCGAACTCAGGGATCAAACTCAGGTCATTACCCTTGTCGGCAGGTGCCTTCACCACTGAGCCACCTTTGCAGCCCAGAATGTTTGATTTTCAGAATTACTGTTTGAGTTGCTGACTTGAATTTCATTAAAAAAAAGATCACCCCATGAATTTTGGCTTGGATTAGGAGAGAATTTCCAACAAATTCTGAAATGACTCTGAACATGCTTCTGCCATTTTGAATTTATTTATGTGTGTATTCATGTAAAGTAGTATTCCCAGGACTGATGATTATAAAATCAAAATATTTATCAACTTGGAAATATTGAAGATAACCTGACTCACCACAGAATCAAATATTCAGCCAAGATTTAATTCTTTATATAAAAATAAACAAACACATGCATGTCAGTATGCTGACCTGCTTTCATCTTTAACAAATGGTGAAATTATAGACATATACCAAAAATTGTCCTAAAATAAACTTCTTTATTATCAGTAACTGATCTGTATGCCTATTTTATATACCAATGTACCTGTGGTCACAAATAAATTGTTATGTGTGAAAAGGGGCCCCTAGCGGAAAATGTCCAAGAAGCCCTTTACTACAGCACAAAGGAAGCTAATAGCTGAAGAATATATAAAAGTAAAAAGACTTTAATAATTTTTCAGACCGATTCTTCCTATCTAATGTGGTCTGACTTTGAACTCCATAATGCTAGGATTACAGTTGTGTATTACTACATCCAGCTCAAGGCATCTTTTAAAACAAGCTGCTGGGTTCAGGGGTGTACACACATAGCCCTAGAACTTGGGAAGTAGAATCAGGAGAATTGGATATTCAAGGTCACCCTTGGCTACATAATACCTTTTTTTCTTTTTGAGGCCAGCCTGGGCTACATGAGTCCCTGCCTCACAAAAACAAAACAAAACAAAACAACAACAACAACAGTAAAATAAGGACTTGGCTCAAATGGCACCAGAACATCCAACCCATCCTCATCCATCTAAAAAGAAATATGTCTTCAAGCTTACCGAATTATGATATTCCCAGCATCTTCTACGTCAGAGTGTGAGTTACAGGAAGAAAGGGGTCTTGAATGTTTTATTCACTGATTTATCCTGAGGTTCCTGACCAGTGCTTGACCACCACTCCCCCACCCCCCACCATGTAACACCATTCCAGTTTGTACAACACTGAGGACAGAGCCCACGTCTCTATGCATGTAAAGCAAGCACTCTACCAGCTAAGCTATATCCTGTCCCCTGGTTTTGTTATTTGAGACATTCCCATCTGAAGTCCAGTCTGGCCTAGAAGTTATTCTATAGACCAGGCTGGTCTCAAACTTGTCAGCCTCTGGCCTCCACCTTCCAAGTACTGGGGCTACAGGCATGTATCACCACCATACCCTGTTTATAATATTTTCCATATTAAAATGAAATGTGCAGGAGGTATGAGTGATCAGAAGACGAAGCAATGGACTAGAACTAATTGATCCACATTATAAATATTCAACTGGTACCAAAGGCATCTCAAGACACCAACAGATTGTATGTCCTTTCCTATGGGGTCTAAAACAGCTCACACCCATGAAGGTCTCCTGTATTCCTTCTGACAGGGACTATGAAAGTTCATTTTGATTGAATTCGAAACAATTTAAGTAACTGAGTAACTCAACAAATTATTCTGCAGTCCATTTCAAGAGAGACATGAATGATGGCTAAGCTCCAACCAGCCCTGGCCACTTGATGTGTGTGTGTGAGTTTTGTGGCATGCTGCCTACAAGGCACCAAGGGCCGAGAATGTCTTCAGCTTGCAGGCTGGAGAATAGAGAGGGAGGAGTCTAAGGAGGTATGCATCTGAGTCTGCAGAGCCGTCAAATCTAAGAGTTCAGAAGGAATGAAGGACTCCAGTGACAGGGACATTCAGATTGCCGTGTCCAACCAGGAGGAAAGGAAAAGCCCAGTGTGAGGACACAGGACCCCTACCTAGGGGGAGGATAGGACAGGAGGATCTCAAGTTTGAGGCTAGCATGGGCTACCAGATCCTATCTCAAAAGAAGAAAAAGAGAAGGATGAGAGCATAAAAAAAAATCAAACCAATACAACAAAGCATTGAACAAAGTTATTTAAACTATTTAACATATTTTTATGAATTATTTGGGAATTTTGTACAATGCACCCCAATCATATGCTTCCCATTCCTCCCTGGTTTACCTTCTCACCCCTGTGACCCTCCACCCCCTAAAGAACCCACTAAGTTCAATTTGTGTTGCCCATATACTCATTGGAGCGTGGCCAAACTCCCAGTGGCCAGCCTCTTAAAGAAAACTGAGTGGTTTCTCTGTACACTCCAGAAGCCATCAACTGTAAAGAGCTACATTTCAGCATCTTTATCACAGTTTTTAAGGACGCTCTTCAATAGCTTCCTGTCTAGACCATCTGCCTGTCTGTCTGTATGTCTCTGATGAGGGAGAGGTTGCCACAGAAGCCTCCAATGTCTCTCATTCTCAGTTACCAGTCTGCAGTCATCGACATCACTGCAAACGGAGCTTCCCTGCCCACAGCGGCCGGTAGCAGCACAGATCAGAGACATCAACATGACCTCTGGCTGCTGCAAGGACCACAGAAGTCTCTCAAGGAGAGTCCATCCAGAAAATGAGCCATTCTTCATCTCGGATAGCTTGTTACTCAGAGTCAGGGTGATTGTGCAGCTGAGCAGCATGTTCAGGGGCAGGACCTGCTCAAGCTCAAGGCTGCTGAACACCACCCTGCTCTTAGTGCCTGTCACCCTGCCAGAACCCCAGGCACAACCGTTGTGCTTGCAGTCCTCAGGCATCCATGCAGCCCTGCACTCCTTAAACTATTGCTGTTGTTATTCATGTGTGTGCATATGCCACAGTATGTTTGTGCAGGTCAGAGGACGGCTTGGTATTGGTTCCATCTTTCCGTGGGTTTCAGGGGTCAAACTCACCTCCTCAGGCTTGTGCCTTACATGCTGAGCCATCTCATATGCCCTCAAAGTGATTTTTTAAAAGCCATAAAGAATCTCAAGACTGTTCTATTATCTATGATTCTAACTTCCTGTGGACAGCCTCAGTTATTATAAGATCCAGGAACAGGAAAAGGAAGATGCGAAACTGTTCCCCATGAAGATAAATACCAAAGAAAGATGAGCCTTTAGACCAGTGGTTCTCAACCTGTGGGTTGAGACCTTTTTGGGGGGGTCACATATCAGATATCCTGCATATCAGATATTTACATTATGATTCATAACAGCAGCAAAATTACAGCTATGAAGTAGCAATGGGATAACTTTGTGGTTGGAGGTCACTGCAACGTGAGGGACTGTATTAAAGGGTCGCAGCATTAGGAAGGTTGAGAACCACT
>CABHPH010124004.1:3595-19037 GCA_902168325.1 Peromyscus nudipes
TCCATTCCCACGAGGTTTGCACCCCTTCATCGCCATGAGGTGTGCACACCTCCGCTTTCCCTCCCTTCTCTCTTCCTCTCTCCCTCTTTCTCGGTCTTTCTCTTCATCTCCCTATTGTAATAAACTCATTTCCGCTCCGATGCAGCGCCTGGGCTGTGAATGGCGTGCTGCCGCCTGCCGCCCAACGCTACATCTGCCTGGCGTGTTTTCCCTCAGGCGTGGGATACCCTAGCCAGCCGGGATCTCCCCCGTGCAATATCAACAATCATAACAGGGCTTACCTAAAAGAAAGTGTGAGTGATCTTGAAAGTAGTGACACCAGCAATAGCAATGAGCTCAGGAATAGTTCCTGTAAGAGGATTTCACATCGTTAAGAAAATGCATCTCACCGGGCGGTGGTGGTGCACGCCTTTAATCCCAGCACTCCGGAGGCAGAGGCAGGCGGATCTCTGTGAGTTCGGAGGCCAGCCTGGGGTACCAAGTGAGTCCCAGGAAAGGCGCAAAGCTACACAGAGAAACCCTGTCTCGAAAAACCAATTGACTGCTGATAATTTCTGAAATCCTCAGAGTGAAAATGCATCTCTACGCATTCTTTCCTGATGCTCAAAGCTGTGCAATCTGGAGGCAATGGATGCAGCAGAACTCTGAGGACTCCAGAAAACAACAGCAGTCAAATTCCCACAGGACAGAATTCAACTTCCAAGCAAGCAGCAACACAGAAGTCACCTCTTTCCCTTCAGCATTCTCCATGCCTTGATGGACACTGGCGGCTTCCTGATGATCTGGCAGCCTGACACTTCACACTTTTCATCCAAGGCAACAAAACCCGCAGTGTCAGGCTGCAAGATCACCAGAGGAAGCCACGTTCCTCGTTCCTCGGGGCACAGAGAATGCACGCAGTTTTCTAGTGTGAAGAGAAAGCTGTTGTAATAGGCTGGATGCTGAGTGGCTAAAAACAAGCCTCAAGAAGCAATCTAAGGGAACTGGTAGCAGGCTGGCGAGATGGCTCAGAGGGTAAACGTGCTTACAACCAAGTCTAACAACCGAGTTCAAACTCATGGGACTCACATGGTGGAAGCAGAGAATTGATTCCCCAGCAAACTGTTCTCTGACCTCCATATGGGTGCCATGGCTTATGTGTTCTGCCTTACTAACTAAATAAATAAGTGTAATTTTAAAAATAGCTGGTCTCATACAAGCTGCATTCCTAAATCATAGTAGTATTAAGCTTGAAATCAATACTGAGAGCTACCAAAAATTTGGAAATTAAAAATATTAAAATAAACTGTAGCTGGTGTTTTCTCCAGTCCTGCCTGGTCCATAGTCAGGACAAATCTCTCTCACCTGCCAGTCCCACAGCCACTTTGACCCAACTGAGTAAACACATAGAGACTTACATTATTTAAACTGTTTGGCCTAATGGCTCAGGCTTCTAGCTATCCAGTTCTTACATCTTAAATTAACCCATTTCTATAAATCTATACCTTGCCACGTGGCTCGTGGCTTACCGGCATCTTCATATGCTGCTTGTCATGGCGGTGGCTGGCAGTGTCTCCTCCCACCTTCCTGTTCTTTTAATTCTCCTCTCTGTTAGTCCCGCCTATACTTCCTGCCTGGCCACTGGCCAATCAGTGTTTTATTTATTACCCAATCAGAGCATTTGACATACACACCATCCCACAGCAATAAACCATTGATCAAAGAAGTCCTAAGGGAGATTTGAAAATTACTAAACTAAATACTGACGGGGGCTGGAAAGATGGCTCAGAGGTAAGAGCACTGACCCCTCTTCCAGAAGACCTGGGTTCAGTTCCCAGCACCCACATGACAGCTCACAACTGTCTGTAACTCCAGTTTCAGGGGACTGGACACCCATGTCAAAACATCAATGCACATAAAAGTAAATAATTTTTTTTTAATTTAAAAAAATACTGAAAATGCAGCACACCAGACTTTGTGTGACGTAGCTGGAGCAGAGCTTAAAGGAAAATACACACACACACACACACACACACACATACACACACACACACAAATGCTCTTTTTAGAAAAGAAAAAAAAGTCTCAAGTGAATAACCTGAGTTTCAACCTCAAGAACTAGAAGAGGAGGAAAATAAACCCAAAGCAAACAGAAGAAAAAAAATTTTGAATGGATGCATATATGATTCTGTTTATATAAGTCCTCAAAAAACAAAACAAAACAAAAAATAGGGATGTTGAATAAGTGAATAGTAGCCATGGGCTACCTGTGAGCCTATGACTCTCTGAGTTACAGCAGCAGAGGTGCCAGGGTAAGCACTGGTATACAGGGCTTTTGTAAGGAATTTCCAAAGGGTAAAGCCTCTTTTGTGGACTGTTTTTAAGACTATACAATTGCTACCGATACACAAAATTAAAACAGAATACTGGACATCTATGCAGGACTGCGAAGTGATAATCATCTTCCACTTCAAAGACAAAGCATTTTGGATTTAACTCCCTTGAGATGACTTTAAGGCACTATTATTTAATTAATTATATTCTCTTTCACAAAATAAAATACATTACAAAGGGTAGCTTTCTATGTTCTGAGATAGAAATGGAATCAGGATACAGTAGTCCATTTAGCAAAGACAACTTGACAATGTTCCTTAGATTATATTTCTGCTGTTAGCAGAGAGAGGAACAAAGGACTCCAGCCATGTTACACATACTTACTCCTGGAAGAATGGGAGATGAGGCCATAAAGCAGGCCGAGCCTAAATTAAGTGTGTTTCCATACACACAGGGAGTATAGGTTTTATTTTCAGGCCAAAGTGGCCTGCGAAAGATTACTACAAGCTGATCTTACATTTTGAGTGAAAACTATGGGATTCTATTTCAATGACAGTGGCTATCAGGTAAGGAAGGACAGTGACCCTTGGCTCTAAAGGCCACTTGCTGCTCTAGTTTTCTTCCCAGAGAGGTATTTGCAGCTCCAATGAAGAAAAGGAAAAGCAAGTCGTCGAAGCAGCTAGATTTTGTTAGTTGAGATGACTCTGTGTGGTCAAGGAGATCAGGACTACGGCACTTTTCAAGACAGAGTACTTAAAAGAAGAGAATTACCCACAGAGAGCCCAAGAGATCTCCAGAGAACCCCCTCAGAGTATGCAGCCTAGTGTGAATTAGTGCATGCTTGTAACGACACATCCAATGTTAAAGAGAGAGCAACAGAAAAGAATTGGAGGACATCACGATCAGAGACAGCGCAGCTGAGAGTGGTGCCCAGTGCACTGACAGGATTGGATAACTCATGTTCGAGAGACACCGATCAGAGCAATCAAAGAGGTTTTGTACTATACATTGGCTTCAGGGAGCTCTAGACAAGACCCTCTCCTAAATTTGCCCTAAAAGCTTAAAAGCATGATTTGAGTTATTCACATTCCTAGAAACATAGTTAATTCCACAACAAAACTCAAGCTGTACGGATTATGAACCCTGTAAGGAATTCGAAAATTTGTAGGGTCTTACAAAATAAAACTCGTAATTTCTGGCATGTAAACAAGTATTATAGGGCCTACCGGAAAGCAGGGAAGCAGCTCATAATGAAAATAACAAATTAATTGAAACTGAGCCAGAACTGTCCTACATGTAAGAATCAAGAGACAGGAAAATTAGGAGTTACTATAACTATGTATCATGATTTAAAAGTTAGATAGAGACATAGACAATATAAACAATAATTACATCATACATTTGAAGATGAATACAACAAAGTCAGACATAAAAAATGCAAACTGGTAAAAATAACAGTATGAAAAACAGATAATTTCATGAGATTGACTAACTTGAAGACATAGCAATAGGAAACATTCGAAAGGAAACATAGAAACCAATTTTTTTTTCCAGACAGGGTTTCTCCACGTAGTTTTGATGCCTTTCCTGGAACTCACTCTGTAGACCAGGCTGGCCTCGAACTCATAGAGATCCGCCTGCCTCTGCCTCCCGAGAGATGGGATTAAAGGCGTGTGCCAACCACTGCCCAAGGAAACCAAATTTTTTATGTCAGAAGTTTCATTCATGGAAAGTGTAGAGCTCGGAAGGTGGTTTGATCGGTAAAGGGCCGTTGTGCTAGCATGGGTTCTGATCCGAGTTCAGATTCCTAACACAGCAGTGCCTCTGTGAGCCCGGTGTTCCGGAGGCAGTGGGACGGGTAGAGATGGGCAGATACCCAGGAGTATCACCACCAAATTGATGATACTCAAGTTCAGTGAAGGAGTCTGTCTCCAAAAATAAGATGGAGGGCAGGAGACACAGCTCAGCGATAAAGAGCAGGTACTGTTCTTGCAGAGGATCAGAGTCCGGTTCCCAGCACACCTGTCAGTGGGCACACAATAGCCTCCAGCTCCAGATCCAGGGAGGTCTGAGGCCTCTCACCTCTGAGTGCCCCCGATGTGCACTAACTACATAGAGACATAATTTTTTAGATAATAAAGTGAGAGTAACCAAGAAAGGTACTCAATGACAACTTCTAGTTGCGGGCGTGCATGCGAGCACACACACACACACACACACACACACACACACACACACACACACACGGAGTGCATTATAATGTACATTTTATCCAAAGACATTTTGTGCTTTCTTGTTTTAGTTGTGTGTGTGTGCACGTGTGTGTGTGTGTGTGTACGTGCGTGTGTGTATGTGTGTGTGTGTGTGTGTGTGTGTGTGTGTGTATACATTGTTTGCACCTAGTGACATGCTTCACGAAGACCATTTTATTTAAGAATATCAGGTACTGGCCTGGTGGTGATGGCACTTGCCTTTAATCTAAGCACTCAGGAGTTCGAGGCCAGCCTGGTCTACAGAGTGAGTTCCAGGACAGCCAGGGTTACAACAAAGAAACCCTGTATCAAAAAAATATATATTGGATACTTGGACCATAATCATTGCCATGTTCTGCCTTCTCCTAGTCACTTACTCTTGTTCCTTTTAATAGATAGTATTCTTTTGTGTCATTCATAATACATATATATGTGTAAGATTTATGTATTTATATACAATCTAGGATCCATAATCTAGAGAATGCTATATTTGTCTTTCTGAGTCTTACTTAATTTGCTTAGTATGGTCACCTCTAGTTATACCCATTTTCCAGAAATTGACATAATTTCATTTTTCTTAATGACTGAATAAAACTCTATTGTATAAGTATATCCCATATTAAAAATGCCCAAAACAATACCAATTTCAAACACCCTAATTATGTGTTAACGTCTGATATAAAAGAGAGAAGAAATACAGAAAGTAGTTGAAGAAATTCAAATTTCAGAAAAACTATAAGCCTACTTACTGGTCCAAAAATCTCACATACATGAAATACAAATTAAAAACACATGACATATTATAATAAAATTATTCAAAACTAGTCATAGGGATAAAAATTACAGACACATCAAGACAGAAAGACATGTGACACAGGTAAGCAAAAAAAGAAAGATGTGATGAAAACAGAAATACAGGGAGGTAAAAATTTTAAGTAAAAAGAAAAATACTGTCAACTTGGAAGCACAGACTCAAAAGAGATATTAAAACTAGAAATCACTTCAAAGTATATGAAGCAAAAATTAATAGAGTATTGAGAGAAAACTAATCCTTAATCAAAGTTGGTTGTTATATTATCGTAAGTAATTGGCAGAATAAGACAACAGAAAATTAGCAACGGTAGTAGAGACAAAACACTGTCAGTCAAATTTATCTAATTGACATTTATATACTAACTGGTCTTACAAGATCAAGTACACACAACACATTTAACAATGTAGCTCATATTCAGGGTCAAAAGTAATGTATCATTGAATGTAGTGTGATTGAAATAATGCAAGTTAAATCAGCACACTTGAACTAAACAAGAGATCAAAATCAGGAGCTGGGGAGATGGTTCAGCAGTCAAGAGCATTGGCTGCTCTTCCAGAGGGCCTGAGTAAGTTCCCAGGAAGCACATGGTGGCTCACAACCATCTCTAACCGCATCCGATGCCCTTTTCTGATGGGCAGACTTGCATGCCAAAAAATCACCCATCTACAAGATACATAAACAACTAATTTTAAAGAAATAAAGAAAGAGATCAAAGGAAGATTTTCTTCAAAATATCTCTAAACATTGTGAAATTAAACACTTGTACATAGCCCATGCTCCCTCTCCCCCAAAAATGGGGGGGGGATGAGAAAGTTTTCTGAGTTAAAAAGAGTGGAAATCAATCAGAATCTTCAGGTACTGCTGGAACAGTGGAACAGTAGATAGAAAGGGTTTACAGTGATAAACACCCACAAGAAAAGTAAAACTAAGTGACTTGATCTTCCACACAAAAACCTTTTAAAAGGATATTTTATTTATTATATTTTAATTAAAATATAATTGCACCCCTCTTCTGGTTCCTCCCTCCAGCACCTCCACTGTCCCCTCCCTCCAATCTGTCCCATGTACCACTTTGTCCCTATTATCCTCTCAAATTGATGACCTCTTTTTCTTGGGTAATTATTCTTACACAGAAAGGAAGATGCACAAATATAGAAATACAACATGCTTAGTCCATTGTGTGTGTGTGTGGGAAGTGGTGTATGAATGACTCGGGGGTCGACCCCTTTCCATGGGTTAACCAAGTAGGGGGCTCATTCCTGGAAGAGGGTAACTCACCCTCTTTTGGCAATATAACTAAGAAGTACCTCAAAAAGCATTCATTATCCTTAACAATTAGGGAAATGCAATTAAAACAACCTTGAGATTTCATCTCACCCCAGTCAGAATGGTTGAAATCAACAGAACAACCGACAGCAAATGCTGGCTACAGTGTGGGGCATGGGGAGGCTCATTCACTGTTGGTAGGAATGGAAACTGGGGCAGCCATTCTGGAAACCAGTATAGAGGATCCTCAAAAAACTAAAAATAAATCTGCCATATGACCCAGCTGTACCACTCCTTGGCCATGTCCAAAAGACTCAATGTCCTACTCTACTGATAGTTGCTTGACAACGTTCAATGCTACCCTGTTCACAATGGCTGGAAATGTGTCTTGCTGTGTAGCTGGGTGGCAGGCCCTCCTTCTCTCACTCCTAGATCTCTCCTCCCCCAGATTTCTCCTTCTATTAATTCTTCCTGCCTGCCAGCCCCACCCATCCTTTCTCCTGCCTCACTATTCACCATTCGACACTTTATGAGACCATCAGGTGTTTTAGACAGGCACAGTAACACAGCTTTACAGAATTAAACAAATGCAACATAAACAAAAGTAACATATCTTAAAATAATATTCTACAACAGAGAAGATTAATAAGAAGGGAACTGTCAATTTTCATACATTTCTTTACAGAGAAGATTTTTTTTACTGCATAGATACAATAATAACTTTAAATATTTTCTTTTTGTTTCCTTTTTCTTGAGACTGGGTCTAATTATATAGCTCTGGCTGGCCTCAAACTCAATATATAGTCCAGGCTGCCCTTGAACCCGTAGAGATGGACCTGCTTCTGCCTCCCAATTCTAGGATTAAAACTCTTGCTCAGAGAATATTTTCCATTTTGAAAAAAAAAAAAAAAGCAACCTAGCAGTTCAATGAAATCTCACAATAAGTTTTGGGAGAGTACATGCTATCAACATTTTTGACAACAGAACAGAAATCAGAATCACATACCGGGTTAGAATCATTTTGTCAACCACATACTAATTGAGTGAACTCAGAAATGTATTTGTCTCTGTTACTTAACCTTATATTGGAATAATGCTACTTGTGTCAAAGAGTTAATGGAGGATTGCATGAGTGAGAAGCTACAAAGTGTTTGTGGCAGGGGTTCAAGAAATGCTAGATTCCTTACTCTCAACGCCAAGATTATATAGCTTAGTGTCCTCCTTGGTTTTCAAATAATTAAGGTGCTTCCTAAAAATCTTAACCACACACAGGTAAATCTGTGGTTACAATAACCCAAACTGCCTGAGACCACCATGTTTCAGGACGACGCATGGAAATCACTTTACAAAGTTGCCATTTGATATTTCAGGCTCTAATTCTGGAAAATGGAATCCAAGAAGGACAGTCTTAATTAAACTGAATTCCATCTAGATCCATCATGCTAACATAGCCTTAACAGGAAAAGCGGTATTATCGAAATATCACAGACTAAAGAATACAGTTGGGGTTGAAGTTCTAAATGCAAATAACAAAGAGTGAAATAGTTCATCTCTTATGCTGACACATGCCCTCTGCCTGCTGTTGCTTGTGAGCAGGCGGCACAGGCTGGTGCAGGTGGTCCTTTCTAATTGTGTGCATAAAGTAACTGAGTCATTTTCTGATTGGTAAATAATATGCAATGTCAGCCTCTCACCACCATCTGTGTCTCTCACCACCACCGTCTCTGCAAACCTGCCAGCAGCCTGAGCAGAGCATGGCATTGTTGGAGAAGTCACAGGAAGCAGGACTTGGCATCCTTGGCAAAGCTTGCATCTTTTCACAGTATTGAACCTGACATATGCCCCAAAGCAGAACGTGTATGCTACCCTAATGATCTCTCCTGCTGTTTTATAATCAGAGACATAGATGGAAGAGTGCTGCCACTCTCTCATTTGGCACTGGCCAAACTCTTGGACTCTCTTTTGGCCAAAACAATGTATTCTCATTTAGGAGAATTAATGTGCAGATTACTAAACACACACTCTTCACCATCTCCATCACAATTTCCTAAATATAAGATGGGCTTTATCACTAACTCTTAGCTTCTACTTTGCTCAACATGTTGGAAGTCATCTTCCATATCATTAGGAAGATGAGTGGCCAACTGCCAATCATTCATCCTGACAGGTTAGACAGACTCTTTGACATGGAGAAGAGCTTGGGTGACAGTTGCCTTGTCAACTCCTCTTTTCATCGGAGAAAAGGAGCACCGAGTTGGAGGGCACGTCCTGGCTTGAGTCTCAGGACGTCTGATAGTGACAGAAGCTAAGAGCACTCTCAGCGTGCACCCCAGGAATGGCCTGGAAGAGCTCCCCTTCGCATTTCTCTTTGTTGTTGATTTCATGAGATCCTTTCATGAGATCCACAACATGCCACATCCATATGGTGTTAGAATCAAATTCAGGAGTTACTAGGTTTTGCCAAATCTCTTCCGAACTGAGATTTTCATGCTATTCTCTAGTACTAATGTTAGCAAAAGAAGTTAATAGGTCTTGATTTATGGGAAAAGTGTCCCACAAAATTGAATGCAATAGAGAAAAATAGGAAAGATGACCACAAGTTCTTCAACAACCCAGACAAAGTTAGGAAAATTCTAAATCATTGATGGATTCCAGAAGCAAATGCAGCTGCTAAATACAAAGATGTAGATGCAAAAAAAAATGACAAAAGGCACTGTTTCCATATAGAGTCAGCTCCTGGTTAAGGATTGTTTCCAAAATCCTCAATGTTCAAGGCTATTTGCATAAAATGGCAGAACGTTTGCGCATATACGTACCCACATTCTTCTGAATAATTACTATCTCTAGAATACTGCTAGTTCCTAATGCCAGGTTTAATGCAGTGTAAGTAGCTGTATTATGGAATAATGACAAGAAAAACAATTTTGTGACTTGTTCAGGGCAGTGCAATCCCTGTTTCCCAGATACGTTCATTTTCGGGGTGGTTGTATCCATAGAGACAGATACTGTGG
The DNA here is from genome assembly GCA_902168325.1 of Peromyscus nudipes. Classification (NCBI taxonomy): domain Eukaryota; kingdom Metazoa; phylum Chordata; class Mammalia; order Rodentia; family Cricetidae; genus Peromyscus; species Peromyscus nudipes. The sequence continues at coordinate 13,252 of CABHPH010124004.1, forward strand.
GTGAAGGGGCCAGGTATAAATGAGCATGAGGCTGTCTTCAGAAAGAGTGCCCTCTAAAGACAAATTATTAGACTCATTCTGAGTCTTACCAGACTCTGGAATTATATTTGAGTATATATTTATGAATACAATCAATCTTCTAAAATTTATACCTCAAAGGAGTCAACCAATTTCAGTTTAAAAGCACTCAACAAAAATAAATTTGTATCTGTACTTAAACAGAAAGGCATTTTCTTCTGGTTATTATTCCCCAACTATTAATATAACAACGATTTACACGGCATTTACTCTGGGTTTTATATTATGTGTACGTCAGAGATGAGTTGAAGTGTGTTAGTGGACACGCACGGGTTGGATTTAACAACTACATGGTGTTACTGCAAGGGCTTGCGAACTCCTGGTCTCAGGACCTGGTACTCCCAGTGCCTGAGGAACATTTCATTCTTTCATTGAATTGCTGTAATTTTGTTTGGCATTTTTTATTGTGTTTGTAAAGTAGCTTTCTCCAATTCCTTTTGCGCAAAGACTCACTGAGTGTCAGGCATTAACTTGATCCAGGTTGGAAGAAGAACACTTTCCAGTCAGTGTTCACTACAGCTGGGCTTCCACCAGCTCATAACCCCTGCTCTCGTCCTTCAGGCAAGTCTGGAGGTGAGGGCTGTATACAGTAGGGATAATATACCTTGTATGTCTTTGCATGTTAGAAATGGCTTTTCCGGTATACAGACCTGTGACTAAAAGGATCTCTGAGGAGGCTAAGACTTGGGGGGCTGTCTCTAAAACCTGTGTGGTACGGATAAGCAAGACAAGAGCTGTGAGAGAAGCTGCGACATCTCAGACTCCTTACGATAGCAGGTAAGGTTGTTAGGCCCCACACTCTTCACTTGCAGCCTAAACAGGTACAGCAACTCACCCTCAGGATCAATCCATTACCAAATTAGAAATACGACTGAATTTAGCAACAAATTTGCGCCAACATTACTTCTAGCAGCAGTAGGTTTTCAGCAGCGGATTGGCACCGTGACAGAGTCCATAATTTTCACAGTATGTGTTTCATAATTTGTCATGCACACTCTGATTGCTTGGCATATTGGCAGAGTCCCCAGTGCTCTCTAAATGTCACCAGGCGCATTTGAGGATTTGTCATGCACGATCTCCGCAAGTGACACAACACAGCGGAGTGGCCAGGTTCAGAGCCGCTTCTTCTGCTCTCCCTGGAAGCGAGAGCGCCTGAGCTCAGCCACCAGTGACGAGGGCCTGGTGGGGGCTGCACAGCCCTTCTCCCGGAGCTGCTGATTTTTAATTCTATGTCAAGTGATCATATGGATGCTGCCAGGGGAAAATACTATTACTCTGCAGGTGTGACATGCTATACACTGCATTTCTTGCTTGATAATATTCTTTTCAAATCATTCCGTGTAGTGCACTTAACTTTTTTTTTTTCATGCAAGCACAAAGAACGTCTCAGAAATTAGGAAGAAGGAATAGGGAGGAATACATATGCATAGAGGCGAGAGAAAGATATGCTACAGGAAATTGCTCAGTAAAGAGATCAAAAGACAAGATGTCTGGGCTGATTTGAAGAGAAATGGAGAACGGTGTTGGCATCAGAGAATCCCGAGCTAATCATCTTAACACCTGATTCCCAGAGGAACAGCTCCTGAGTTTAGGCAAATCAACCATTCTTTCTTGGCCTCAATTAATGAGGTGGTTGGATGGGAACACCTCTAAGGGAGCTTTCACGTCCATACATTCTATTGTTCCAAGACGCCTAAGTTTATTAATATCTTTCCGTCGTCTGACTCGTTTGCCGGCAGTGATTGCATAAGACCTTCGACTGTTTAGAAAAAGCTTCAAGAGCTACATCTGCTGGAAGCTTCTAGTTGTCAAGGATCCCAGCCATTATCTTATCACTTTCAGCACTGTCTTTTAGGGGAGGAAAGGAAATTAGTCTTTTTTTATACACATGAGTTCCCCGGACGCACCTGTTACTACGAAATCTGTTTGATGATAAATAACCCACATGTGCTCAAGAGGGTTGTCTTGACATGTGCAGGAGAAACCTTCACAGACATATGCTACCAAAAGAAAAAAGCAAAAAAGAGGATTTGTGACTTCATTTCTGCTGGCAGATCAGTGAAACTAGAGGGGTGCTCAGAGACAAACAAAGATTGTTTAGGGGGGAGAGAGAAGCTAAGGTTTTTCACTTAGAAACTTTCATACTTTGAAAGATCTACCTTTGAGCTCATGCCTGATCAATTTCCAAATACAAAGATGCAAAAGCACACACACACACACTCACATACACACACATACAAACACATCATAAACATCACTCACAATATATACCTACCTGCAAAAGCTGTAATATATTAACAGAAATATACTCTCTATATAAAGTTGTTGATTAAAAAAAATCCAGAAGATAAAAGTCTGTAGTGTAAGACCTATAGCTTTACCAGAAAACTGTCATCATTCTGAAACAGCTATTCACCATTAGCCCTTGTGGAAAATGCTACTTATTTTAATTTATCTGTGGCTACTTTGACTGGGACAAGGAAGATTAATACCATCTCTCCCTGATTTTTAGGGAAAACATATACTTTAGCCCCTAACATATTTGCATGAATAATTTCCCACTATTCACACACATTGCCAACTTTCTGTTCTCAACCAGGTGGTCTCAGAACCCTCCCATGCTCAAATCTCACCATAGGACACAAAATTAAGTGAGGACAGGATCTGGTTCAAACTTCAGCATGAGATAAAAGTTGGGTATTTGCAGACTGGGCACGTGGCTCAAAGGTTAAAGTTACTGTCCCACAACCATCAGGACCTGAGCTCAGATATCCAACACTCCCTTGAAAGCCAAGGATGGTGTCACATACATCTGTATCTCCAGCAGTGTGGGTTGCAGGGGACGGGGGTGGAGATACTGACAGACTCCTGGAGCCACTACCCAGCCAGGTTAACTGAATGGTAAGCATCAAGTTCAGTGAGAGATCCTACCTCAAAAAGTAAGATGGGAGAAACTGGAGACATTGGATGTCAATCTCTGGCCTCTATATAAACATGTGTAGACAAGCACCCCACACATATACAAATGAGCCTACATTCGTGCAACACACATGCCACACACATACACTTTCATATCTTATGTTTCAGACAGTTTTAAATTGATATCTATAATGAAGTCTGTAACTTTGTTTTTACATTTGAACATACAAAACTGATTTATTTTGATCATTATTTATTTTGTTATTCTAAAATATACCACCATTCTGCTTTTCCAAATACTCTTTTTATATTATAGCCCCAAATAGAGAATTATGCACCTTTCATAGAATTACGGATATATGTGTATAGCTAGTGAACGTCCCATAAATACTACTGACCTTAGGGCACTAAAGGAAACATTTTATCTCCATTTGGTACAAACAGTTAAGCGCATCCTTCTCTGAGATGCCACACGATAGTTGCACAGACACCTACTCAATCTGAAGCTGCTGCATCGTTAGTCACACAGACCTGTCCAGCCTATGGAGAAATGGTTATTTGTAAGCATGTTTGTGGTGATATCATAAAGATCACTTTACACGCTCATCTTCAGTTCTGTCTAAACACATACACACAAACACACACATAAAACATGCCTGTCAAATTGCTTGGTCACTTTATGAAGTTGAAGTGTAGTATTTGCTTGACCCCAAAACACTTGCTTGTAGCTTCCTATCATCTCCTCAATTCATTCGCCTAGCACAATGAGCAGATAGAAAGAACACCAAAAGTCAAAGAAAAAGGAAACATTGGATGGAAATGAAGCAAAGTATTCATGATTAAGTTGTCAGTCTGACTAGTTCTAAAGAGGATATGAGTGCATCACTCTTACTAACAAATTTAATAATGTTGGAGGCTTGGTATTTTGTTGTTTCATGTTTTGGAAAATGCTTGCAAAATATCTGTCTTGGTCTGCAATTACCTCATGTCTTCCAATTCCATCTGCAGTTTGTGTGTGTGTGTGTGTGTGTGTGTGTGTTTGTATTTGCAGTGCTGGGCGTCTAACTCGAGGCCTGCCATGTGCAAGGCAAGCTCACTACCACATTCTTCTCCCCCACAATTGTTTACGTAGCTTCCTATAAACACTGTGTGTTCCCATGGATTTTGCCTAGCCTATTTTCCTCTGAGTTCTCACTTATAGTAAAGCTGTTTGGTGAGCAGAGCTGGTTTGTTTGGGCCAGCCTGGTTCCTTAAGCAGGAATGCACTAGGCCATCTTTCACACTGGCTTTAACAATATAAAATACTGTTTTTTTTAATCATGTATCTCTAAAAATAAAAGATATAATAAAAACATTTTGTCAGAGGCGTGCTTTTATCTATTGGTAAAGAAGTAAAGATAAATAAAGGATGTTCTTCCAAGAATCAAATATTCGCCTGTGTTAAGAGGCAGGAGGGGCCTATCATTTCCCCAAACCTCCCAGCAGCAATCATAAAACACCTTCACCCCTGCTTCACGTGACTCCCTAGCAAGATGGTCCGAATTGGGAAAGAGCACTTAGCCTAACTTAACACGAGGGACTGTTTCAGGCCGGAGGAAAAGTGTTTGCCAACTTCCCCTACAAACTACAGTTGCACTGGCCGGTTGCAATCTCATGTCTTCGGGTTACAATTTGTACCTGAAGGTCACATGATGCATTTGTTGAAGTGAGCAGGAAATCACAATTCTTTTCCCAAGCAAATTACCTGAGATGCCAAGGAAAATTAAAGGGAGAACAAGCTGGAAATAAATGTGAAAGATTTCCTAAATATATTTAGCTAGAAACTGTCCTCCTTTACTTTACAATGTTAATATGAACAAGGTTTGTGCTCATAGGCTTAAGAGGGAGACAAGAAATACACAAATAATCAACGTACCTCTCCAAGAATATGAATATTCAAGTGCACAAATACGTATAATATATGCATATATACAGATATATATATATACATTACCATAAATTGCTGTCATATGCACACATATTTTGTGAATGTTTCTGTTTGTATTCACCAGATAACAAGAAGTAATTAACAATTTTAAACAACAAGAAATGAAGCAAAACCAGGCATTGTCCCCTCCCCGCCAAATAAAACCATAGCCCATGCGATGCATTAAGGGGAGAAGAGAATGAAGGACTACAGGAAGAAAAGGAGCTGTCCTGTATGGCTACAGGGCCTCCCCTCCCACTCCATGAAGCAGGGTGCATCTGTCCTTCCTGCCTCTTCTCCATGAAGCAGAGTGCGTACTGGAGATCTGTGGAAAGCTTCTGTTCCTTTCCATTTCTCTCTTTCATAGAGTAGAAGCCAGAGCCCTCTTCCTCGTTGGCAAAGAGGGAGCATACCTAGACCTTTCCACACTACCCTCCCTTTCCACTTTTTAGGACAATTTCCACAGCGAACTCAGGAAGGAAGGTGAGACCCTTAACCAGCCACGGCTTTAAGTAAACACGTCCATGTTTCTTCTGATAGTCTCTGTGTAACTGTCCCAGCAAGTGGGAAAGCATGACGGTGCCATGCTCATTTAGTAGACAAATGAATGTTATTATAGTCACCGTACAATCAATGTACTTGAATGTTTGCTAGGCTACTGCAATAACAATAATAGTGTACATGATGCATACATATAATATATGCACATATACAGATATATATGATACATCCACTAAGGCAAGTACTTCAGATGTCAGAGGAGAACGGATGTTGGACTGGGATGGCAAACACTGTTTCTGGTCTTTTTTTTTTTTTTTTTTTT
>CABHPH010124006.1:0-12717 GCA_902168325.1 Peromyscus nudipes
GTCACAAAACAGCATGGCTCCAGATAAGTAGACTGATAAATTTGGACATGGTTCTGCACTACGCAGTTGTGACATTGTCTATTGTATCTCAATGTAAGTAACATCTCTGTCCCCATTAGTAAGTATTGGAGGGGTTTTAAATTTGTTGCTGTTAAAACGTTTGTACCTGGATTCAGTGCTGCCCTCCTGTAGTCTCAGCTACTTGGGAGACAGACAAAATTGCTAGAGCCAAGGAAGTCAAGACTCATCTGGGAAATAAGAAAACCCTATTAAACAAAACAATAAACAATAAAATGAGACCAGGCATGATGGCACACACCTTCAATCCCAGCACTGGGGAAGCAGAGACAGGTGGATCTCCCAGAGTTCCAGGCCAGCCTGGTCTACAGAGCATCTAAATCAGTGGTTCTCAACCTTCCTAATGCTGTGACCCTTTAACACAGTTCCTCATGTTGAGGTGACCCCCCCAACTATAAAATTATCTTTGTTGCTACTTTATAACTGTAATTTTGCTACTGTTATGAATCGTAATGGAAATATTTGTTTTCTAATGATCTTAGGAGACCCCTGTGAAAGGGTCATTGATCCCCAAAGGGGTCGCTAGCCACAGGTTGAGAACCACTGATCTAGAGCTTTATAGTGAGACTTTGTCTCAATAAATAAAATTTAAAAAATGAAACCTATATACTATAATTAAGTAGTTAACCAATGGCTGGCTGGTGAGGTGGTTCAGGAGGTAAAAGCACTCGCCATACAAGATTGACAGCCTGAGTCTGGTTCCTGGATTCCATGGTGAAAGGGAAGAACTGACTCCTTGAAAATGTCCTCTTACCTTCGCATTCTTACAGTTGTGTGTGGTAGCGCACGCCTTTAATCCCAGCACCCAGAAAGCAGAGGCAGGTGGATCTTTGTGAGTTCAAGGCCAGCCTGCTCTATATATCGAGTTCCAGGACAGCCAGAGCTACATATGAGACCGTGTCTCAAAAAAGAAACCAAAACACACACACACACACACACACACACACACAAATAAATAAAGTCAGGCATGGTGGTGCATAGCTGTAATCCCAGAACTTGGAAGGTAGAAGGAAGGTTAGAAATTCAAATTTGTCCTCAACTACACAGCGAATTCAAGGCCAGCCAGAGTTACATGAGACCCTACCTAAAAATACTAATAAAAATACCATACAGCACCAGGCAGTGGTGGCACACGCCCTTAATCCCAGCACTTGGGAGATAGAGGCAGGCAGATCTCTGTGAGTTCGAGGACAACCTGGTCTACAGAGCTAGATCCAGCACAGCTAAGGAAACCCTGTCTTAAAAACAAAACAAAACAAACATCATATAGCTTACCAGTGACAATAGATCACTTGCCTAGCATCTGCAAGGCTCTGGGTTTGAATTTCAGAGTGCATGCAAACACACACACACACACATACACACACACAGACACACACACACACACACACACACACAGGGCAGGGGGCTTTGTAATACACAATTTTGTCTGTTTACTTATTCCTATGATATAGATTCTTAGAATTGACCTATAGGACTGCATGTTTTATTGCCTGCCTCCCACTCCCTTGGAACCCCTTCTTCCCATCACATCCCCTCCTACTTTGTGGGCTTCTTATTGTTGTCTTGTAACCCACTGTGTTTAATTGTAGTTAATTGCATGGATCTAGAGTTATTTACTGGGCCATGGACAACTTACCAATGGATATACCCCTGGAAAAAAGTTACTTCTCTTTCCCAGCAGCCAGTGATTGTCCATAACTCCTCCGATAGGAGTGGAGTCTCATGATCCCCTCTTCTATCATGTTGGAATATTGACAGGCTTGACCTTGTGTAGCTCTTAATCAGGTGACCACAGCTGCTGTAGTTTATGAGTGCAACACCATGTCATGTCCAGAAGACAGTGTTTCACGACATTCCTTCCCGTACTCTGGCATTTACTGCTGTGGAATAATCCTTCTGTACACTGTGAAAATGTGCTGCTCTTATTGTTAATAAAAAGCTGATTGGCTGATAGCAGGCAGGATTTTGGGGGCAGAGAGAATGCTGGGAAGAAGAAGAATGGAGTCTGAGAATTCGCAAATGAGATGTCAGGAGACACAGAGCAAGCAGGATGGGAAGTATGTACATGAGGTAAGGAGCCTTGGAGAAGCACATAGATTAATAGAAATGGGTTAATTTAAGTTGTAAAAGCTGGCTGGAGACAAGCCTAAGCTACCGGCCAAGCATTTATAATTAATATTAGGTTAATATTAATATTATCTGTGTGGTTATTTGGGAGTGACTGCAGTGGGAGGGGGCACACAGAAACTCCACCTACAGTTTACATTCTTTCTGCCCCCTTTTCTACAATATTCTCTATTTCCCCAGGAGTTTTGATCTTCCAAGCCATGGGTTTTTGGCTAGATTTACAGTACCAGGAATGAATTCCTCTTGTGAAGCAGGCCTTGAGTCCAGAAATCGGAAAGTAGTTGGTTACCCCCAGAACAGTCATGCCACTATTATACATGTGGGCTCATCTTACCTTGAAAGTTGGTATTGTAGCCTACAGGATTCATTGCTAGGTACGACCACTGGAAACTTATTTCTCCAGTGCCTTGTATGGCATATTCTGGCACTATGAAAGTTAGCCAGCAGGAAGAAGTTTCTGCATCAGCTCTAGCTTGAGTTCTCTGTTTTGTAACTAATGTGTGGTATCTTCTACAGTGGGGTCTTATCTAGTTCTAGCCTGTACTGTTTGGAGGCCTCTGGGCCTCCATAACCAATAACTTAGAGCAAGATAGTCTATACCCAGCACAGGAATTCTCATTTAATAATGACCCTTGACTTATGAGAGCAGCATTACCCACACATACAGGATACTACTGTTCAAATGTATTAAAAAATTATTAGTTTACAAGGTAGTGGGTTCCTATAAGTTTTTTTTTTTTTCATATATCCTTAGTTTGGGTTCCCGTCTCTCACCCCCCTTCTTTAATCTTTCCACGCGCACCCTCAGTCTTCCATACTTCTACTTACATACCACATGTGTTCTAATTTACATGTCACATATGTTCTAATATCCATCCTCCCTCTCATGGACCTTTCCTGACCTCTATAGATACTCCAAGTTAAACACACAAATCTGACTGGTGAGATGGCTCAGCAGGTAAAAGCCTGATGACCTGAGTTTGATCTAGGAACCCATGGTAGAAGGAGACAACTGACTTCTGAATGTTGTCCTCTGACCTCCACACACACATCATGACATACATATTCCCCTCCTCCCATGAACACTTAAATAAAAAAGTTAAAACTCCACAAATCTAAACATTTTTAGCTAGAATCCACATATGAGAAAAAGTTGTCTTTCTGGGCCTGGATTACCTCACTTAATATAGTATTTTCTAGCTCATTCTATTTTCCTATAAAATTTTCCACTTTATTTTTCTTTACAGCTGAATAAGACCCCTGGGTTTTTTCTCCTTCAATTGTTATGGATAGCTTTGCTGGGTGTAGTAGTCTAGACAAGAGTTGCTCTTCACACTTTGAAATAACATTTCTCTGTTGACAACTCTGGTTATTCCAATGGGCCTGCCTCTGTACGTGTCTTGATGTTTCTCTCTTGCCACTTTCAATAGCTTTTCTTTGTTGGGGTAGGCGTGGCCTTGTTGGTGTGTTGTGTGATATTTTGATTGCATTCTGACAAATAAGGCTTGCTTGGAGTCAGAAGGTGGGGCCAGCCACTAGCTGACCAAAATTAACCATAGAGGTTTGAGGATTGTAGACAGAGGAGAGACAGGAAGTAGTAAGGTGAGGTGGAGAGAGGAACCAGAGAGGTAGGATGTGATTATGGCCGGGTGGGTGAGGGGCCTCCTGGGGGTCTCTCTGGCTGCCTGGTACAGGGTTTGGCCTTGATGGCATACTGAAAATGAACTAAACCTCTGAAACTGTAAGCAAGCCCCAATTAAATGCTTTCTTTTATAAGAGCTGCTGTGGTCATGGTGTCTCTTCACAGCAACAGAACGCTGACTATTCTACATGTACTTAAAAAGATTGTGTGTTCTTTGAGGGAACAGTTATACAGATATTGGTAGATGAAATTGGCTGGTAGTGTTCAGCTCCCATACATCCTTGATAATTTTCTGTCTTTTTTGTTTTTAAGAGGCTGTCGAACTCCCTGCAGAGGTAGCCATAATCCACTGCCAGGGACATCAGTCCTCCAAGGACCCAGTGGCCTTAGGCAATGCCAAGGCTGACTCAGTAGCCTGGGGACTGGTCCTCCAGCTCCACTGGATCTACAGGACATATTTTGTTTTTGACACTCTCCTATCAGCCCTGTTATCAACCAGAGGAGAGGGACAAACTCCTGAATAAAGGGGTCACACAGACAAAAGACAGATGATCTACTTAAATAACCACCTCATCCTCTCCCAGGACCAGGCACTCTCCATCATTTCAGACATCCACCAAACCTTACACGTAGACCCCAAGGCTTTGTTCCATTTCTAAGAGCCCCTCTTTGATCCCATCCATCTTCCAGCCATATTTTACAGGTCCACTCCTCCTGCCAGATGTGTGCCAAGGCCAACCTACAGGGGGCCCTCCAAATACTCCAGCTCTTGCACCAGCTCCGAGGACACCAACCAGGTGAGGACTGGCAGGTTGACTTCACCTGCATGCCCACTCATAAAAAGCTCCACTATCTCCTAACTCTTGTTGACACATTTCCAGTATGGATAGAGGCATTCCCCACCTCCAGGGAAACCATAGATGTGGCATCTCAGGTATTCCTTGAACACATCATCCCTCAGTTCGAATGCCATAGACCATCCAAAAGGACAACAGCCCAGCTTTTACTTCCAGGATTATTGAGCTCATGTTTGAAGCCCTCAACATCTCCTGGAAACTTCATATCCCCTATTGCCCACAATCCTCAGGAAAGGTTGAGATGGCCAACAGACTCATCCAACAGCAACTCACTAAGTTCTCTATTGAACTCAGGTCGTCTTGGCCCTCCCTCCTCTCCATTGCCCTTACCTGCCTCCGGGCTACCCACACTCTCCTACAGACTAAAGTCCTTTTGAGATCCTTTATGGAAAGCCATTCTTCCTTAACCACCACCTCCTGGCCCAGACCCCTCCACTGGGTCTACCCTACCCTTCCCTTCTACAATCCCTTCTTTGTTCACAAACTGACAGCTATCTCCCTGCCCCCAAGCCAATGGACCCAAATGCTCCTGAGCCCGTCCCACTCTCCCCTGGGGACTGGGTACTTCTCAAGCAGTTATCTCCTAAGTCCCTAGAGCCTCAATGGACAGGACCCTACACTATGATCCTCACCACCCCTTCAGCTGCCAAGCTCCTGGGATATCAGTGCTGGTACCACCTTTCAGGCTCAAGTGGGCACCTACCCAGAATGAATGGTCTGTCCAGCAACTAGGACCCTTCACCCTCTGGATTTCCAGAATGTCCCAATGAGAGAACATGATGGTCAAGCCTATCTGCTCTTGTATCTTGCTCATTCACCTTTGTCTCTTTTGTCTTCTGGGTTATATTTTTTCCCTCAAAATGTTCTTGCCTTTTAACCCAAAGCCATAGCCTTTGCTATCACACCAAGGTGTAAATTTGTTCCAGCAGTTTTAGCAACTTGTTCCTGCTGGAAAAAGTTTGTGAGGTCTCCAGGGTGTTGGTTAACTGAATGCTTCTTCACCCATAACTCCCATTGAGCATGAGCCCACTGACTCCTGACTCCCCCTCCCCATGTTGTCCCATGCTAGCAGGAAGTAGCCAGATTTGAAATGGTGCCCATAAGCCCAAAAAGGTTGGGATTTTGGGCTGGACCCTCCAGCTCACTCCTGCTTGATCTAGAAAGCCCCATTCCTCTCTCTGCAAACTTCACCCTCTCAGACAATCTCCAAGAAAGAAAAGGCACCAAAAAGCCCAGTTCTTGGTGACTCAGGTAGCTCCTCCCCTGAAGCTGCCACAGCCCAAGTCCTCACCTGAAGAGCTCAGCTTTTGACCATTCTTGGGCACAAACCCAGCTCGTGGTAGACACGTCATCACCCCTCACCTACAGGTTATATAAGCTCCTTGCTTTAGTTCGGGCATGTGACTTCTCCTGCCACAATTCTAGAGAACTTACCCGGGAGCTGCTTTACTCAAATAAACCTGTTTTTTTACTTTTTTTTTTCTTTTTTTTTTTTTTATATTTTATTTATTTATTGTCTATACAGTGTTTTGACTACACACCAGAAGAGGGCACCAGATCTCATTATGGATAGTTGTGAGCCACCATGTGGTTGCTGGGAATTGAACTCAGGACCTCTGGAAGAGCAGCCAGTGCTCTTAACCTCTGAGCCATCTCTCCAGCCCCCTCTTTTACTTTTTCAATTCAGCTTGATCTGGCTTACTGCATCAGCTGAGAAACCTATTATTGCGATGCAGAAAACCTATTACCTGGAAGCAGGCCATGGAGGAGTGCTGCTTACTGGCTTGCTCATCATAGCTTTTTTTTTTTTTTTTTTAACCTTTCTTAATTTTTTTTTGGAAGACAATCTATGTAATTGCCCTGGCTGTCCTGGAACTCAATTTGTAGACCAGGCTGGCCTTAAACTTACAGAGCTCCACCTGCCTCTGCCTCCTGAGCGCTGGGACTAAAGGCATGTGTCACCATGCCCGCTTTCTTATACAACCCAGAACCACCAGCCCAGGGACAGCACCACCCACGATGAGCTGGACCCTTCCCCATCAGTCACTAATTAAGAAAATGCCTACAGGCTTGCCTATAGCCCCATCATATGGAGGCATTTTCTCAACTGAGGTTCTCTCCACTCAGATGACTTTAGCTTGTGTCAAGTTGACATAAAACTAGCCAGACAAGGTTTGTCTTAGATGTTGCTCTTTTTCTAGAGGTCTGAGCTTATTTCTGCCAAATGGATCTTTTCTTGACTTCTACTTGAGATCCTCCCACACATGGACTTCCCATCCTGATCCTCCCACACATGGTCTTCCCATTCTTCTAAGAGAAACCCAAGAACTGGTCCCAGTTTTGTGCAGCTGATTCTAAAGTCTTGGCTGGAGTTCAGGGTGAGTTCGCAGCAGCAAAGGCTGGAGACAAGGTCAGGAGGGCACTTCCTTTTCTTTTCTTATTGTTAATTCTTAAGACAGCAAAAGAAAGGAAAAAGTATTTTCCGCTCCAGTCTTTATACCTCGTTTCAACTCTGGGGCATTCTCTCCCCCCTCCGGAGTCCATTTTTAAACAGTCTATTATGACACACAGGGATTTCTTTTTAGAGATCACCAGTATAATGCTTCTGTAGTGTCCCTTTCCTGCTCTGCTCTAGGCTAGGTAACTGAAATTTCATTGAGCTGACAACTTATGAAAAGCTGCCTCTTTCACAGCTGTAAATTGTGACACAGTGAACATCTTTGCTTACCTCTTTAGTTCCTTATTAAGCACACTTCTGTCAGGGGTTTCTGTATTTTAAAACCATCAGCAGATACACCAGGATAGTGGTGTGTGTCTGTAAACTCAGCTCTTGGAAGGCGGAGACAGGAGAATCCCAAGTTCAAAATCAGTCTTGACTGCAGAGCAGGTTCATTAGCCTGGGATGATTGAAACACTGTCCCAAAAATAAACAAGGCAGACTGGAGAGGCAGCTTAGCAGTTAAGAGCAATGGCTGCTCTGCCAGAAGACCTGGGTTCAGCTCCTATGTTCACATGGCAACTGGCAACTGGAAACCATCTTTAACTCCAGTCCTAGGGGATCTGACACTGTCTTCTGGCCTTCTCAGGCACCAAGTGTGCGTGTGGTACACAGACATACATACAAGCAAAACACCCAAATACATAAAGATAGGTAAATAAATGAATAATTTAAGTGAACCATGAATAAAACTATCAATAGTTTCTAGTTCTTATTATGTATCATAGAGCTAAGTTCTCAGGGCTGCAATCAGTAGAACTGAGCAAGTTACCACAGCTCAGTAAGTACTTGCCACACAAACATGAAGACAAGTTCAGATCCCCAAAACTCATGTGAAAAACAGCTGGGCATGTTGGTGTATGTTCGGCTGGAACCCCCAGGTTCGCTCATGAGTGATCTGGTAAGCCCCATTCCTGTCTCTCTCTCTCCAAACCCTACCCTCTCAGAGAGTCTCCAACAAAGAAAAGGCACCAGAAGCCCAGTTCCACATTCTTGGGGACCATTGCAACTTCCTCCCCTGTTGCCACCAGCAGTTCAAGTCCCTGCCTAAGTGTTCGGCTTTTGACCATACTTGGGCACTAACCCAGCTTGTGGCAGACACGTCATCATCAGCCCTTACCTACAACCTATAAAGTCTCCCTGCTTTCGTTTGTGGGCACGGCTTCTCTGGCCTCAATCTCTGGGACTGGAGAACTCACCTGGGAGTTGCTTTGCTCAAATAAACCTGTTGTTACACTTTTTCAATTTAGTTTGATCCTGCTTACTACATTGGCAGAACACCTATTAGTATATGCCTGTAATCCTCGTGCTGGGCAGGCAGAGACGGGGGATCCTGGGGGCCTAGCCTGCGAGTCTTATCCTATCAGTGAGCTCCAAGTTCAGTAAGAGACCCTGTCAAAGAAAAAGAGAAGGACGAGAAAGAAGAGAATAAAGAAGAAGGAAGGAAGGAAAGAAAGAAGGAAGGAAGAAAGAAGAATGAAGAAGAAGAGAAGAAGAGGAGGAAGAAGAAGAGGAGGAGAAGGAGGAGGAGGAAGAGGAAGAAGAAGGAGAAGGAGGAGGAGGAGGAGGAGAAGAAGAAGAAGGAGAATACAACATTGACAACAAGGGTGTGTGTGTGTGGTGGTGGTGGAGGGTGGTGGTGGGTGATAAAAAAGACACAACATCATCAACCTCTGGTCTGCATACACACTTGTAAAAAGGAAAAGGAAACTGATTATAGATTTGTTGAAAGCAGGTAATTGCTGTGAAAATTTTCAACATTTGGTTGTGGGTCTACTTTTCCAGAAATGGATATTTAAGGAGTAAATAACTTTTTAGGGGTAGTGTGTAGAGTGAGGATTGAACTCAGGGCCTTCTGTGTGCTTGGTAGCTCTCTAGCACTGAGCTACATCCTCAGACATATTTAATTTTATTTTTGAGATAGAGTTTCACTAAGTGGTCCAGGCTAGCCTAGAATTTGTTCTTATGCCTGGCCTGCAGGTATACATCACTACACCCTGCTAAATATTTTCTCATTGTTTTGGGGGGGGTTTGCTTGTGTGTGCATGTGTGTGTGTGTGTGTGTGTGTGTGGTGTATGTGGTGTGTGTGTGGTGTGGTGTGTGTGTGGGGTGGTGGTGGTGGTGGGGTGGGGTGGGGTGTG
The DNA here is from genome assembly GCA_902168325.1 of Peromyscus nudipes. Taxonomy (NCBI): domain Eukaryota; kingdom Metazoa; phylum Chordata; class Mammalia; order Rodentia; family Cricetidae; genus Peromyscus; species Peromyscus nudipes. The sequence continues at coordinate 9,347 of CABHPH010124006.1, forward strand.
TGTGTGTGTGTGTGTGCGTGTTGTGTGTGTGAATGTGGTGTGTGTGTGTGTGGTGTGTGGTGTGTGGGGGTGGTGGTGGTGTGGTATGGGGTGTGTGTGTGTGTGTGTGTGTGTGTGTGTAAGTCAGAGGTTGATGGTTGTCTTCCTCAGTTACTCTTCACTTTATTTTTGAGACAGACTCCCTTACTGGATCTAAAGCTTCTTGATTGGTCTAGACTGGCTGGCCAGCAAGCCGAAGGGATCCTTGTGTCTTTTCCTCCCTAACGCTAGAATTAGAACAATGCCTCTTCATACCAGATTATTTTTTATGTGGAAGTTGGAGATTAAAGGCAGGTCCTCATGCTTGCATGGTAAATACTTTCTACTATTTTTGTTTCTGTTTCTGTTTTGTTTTGTTTTTTAGACAAGGTCTCACTATGAAGCTCTGACTGGCCTGGAACTCACTAAGCAGACCATATTCTCTAGGTATAGTGTCCTAGATTGGCAATTGTAGTCTTTCAGAACTTGAATGACGTCCTTCCATGCCCTTTGGGCTATCGAAGTTTCTGTTGGAGGATCAGCTGTTGCTCTGGTGGGCCTGCCTTTATATGTGACTTGGTATTTCTCACTTGCAGCTCTCATATACTCCTTTTGTATGTAAGGAATATGGTTTCAAATTGTAATACAAATATGTCTAGTATTTAAAACATACCATGATGTGAGAGCGTCCTTTCTGGTCCTGACTATTTAAAGTTCTATGTGCCTCTTGTACTCGAATGGGCCTTTCTTTCCCTAGAGTCAGGAAATTTTCCACAATGCTTATATTGAAAATCCTTTCTATGCCATTTGCATGGAGCTCTTCTTCTATGCCCATGACCCATAGATTTGGTCTTCTCGTGATATCTCAAAGACCTTGCGTTTTCTGTTCATGTTCTAAAAACTTGACTGTCTTGACTGAATGGATCAGTTCAGTGTTTGACGCCCTGGTTTTCTGCCCTTCCCCTGAGCCACTGTACTGCTGAGGCTCTCCACTTAGATTTTTATTATTTTTATTTGAATTATTGGACTTTTTAATTTCCAGCACAATTTTAGTTTGGGTTTTAGTCAGCATTTCTAGTGGTATTGAATTCTGTTTTCATATATTGCAATGATATCTTTTTTAAAATCCAGTTGTCTATTTTTTCTTGGAATTCATTCAGGTACTTATTTATATCCTGTATTGGTCAGGGTTCTCTAGAGAAACAACTTATAGGATGAATACACACACACACACACACACACACACACACACACACACACACACACACACACACACGGGATTTATTAGAGTGTCTCACAGGCTGTGGTCCAGCTAATCCAACAATAGCTGTGTAACAGCAGAAGGTTCAAGAATCCAGTAGTTGTTCAGTCCACAAAGCTGGCTGTCTCAGCTGGCTTCAGTATGTGCTGGAATCCTGAAGAAGTAGGCTCTAATGCCTGTGAAAGAATGGCAAGATCGAGGGCAAGCAGGCTGGCCTTGAACTCACAGAGCACCTCCTTTCCCTGCCTCTTGAGCATTGAGATTAAAGGTGTGCACCACCATATCTAGTTTCCCCCCACCCCTCAAGCCTTGACCTAGGCTTTACCCTCTAGTGTAGACTGGCCTTGAACTCAATTGCAGGGATTATAACCAGGAGCCGCCATACTTGGTTGTCTTCTTCCTATTCCCTTTGGGTTTATTTTATTCTTTTCAACTTCCTAAGTGTCTTAGTTACTTTTCTATTGCTATGAAGAGATACTATGACCAAGACAACTTGTAAAAAAGAGTTTATTGAGGCTCATGGTTCTAGAGGATGAGTCCATGGCTATCATGGTGGGGAACAAGGCAGGCAGGGGTGGTGTCCATCTTCTCCACAAGCAGGAAGCAGAGAGAGAGGGAGGGAGGGAGGGAGGGAGAGAGAGAGAGAGAGAGAGAGAGAAAGAGAGAGAGAGAGAGAGAGAACTAACTGGAAATGGTATGGGCTTTGGAAACCTCAAAGCTCACCCCCAGTGACACAACTCCTCTAACAAGGCCACACCTCCCAATCCTTCCAAAACTGTCCTACCAACTGAGGCTAAACATTCAAATATATGAGCCTATGGGGGTCATTCTTATTCAAACCACCACAACAAGATAAATATTTAACTCGCTCATTTTTGGACTGTTTTCTTCTGATAAGGCAGTAATTTCTTCTTGTATCTTATGCTATTGTTCTCTCAAACAGTATAATTATGATTTTTTTCATGAGTTCTATTTATTTACTTACTGGTTTTTTCAGACAGGGTTTTATGTAGCCCTGGCTGGCTTTGAACTCTCTGTGTAGTCAAAGCAGATCGTGAACTCTGGGTCCCCGTACCTCTACTTTCCATGTGCTAAAATCACAGGTGTGTGCCACCATGTCTGGCTCTGGACATACACTCTACATTTTCTATCCTTTTGCTGCTTATTCATCTTTTGGAGGATATATCCTTAGTAAAGAACATAGACTTTTTTTTTTTTTTTAGGGTATTTAGTTTTTGATAGAAGTTCATATAGCCCAGTGTGGCCTTGAACTTGCAGGGTAGTTGAAGATGACCTTTAGCTGCAAGCCCACAATCACAGCTCCTCCCAGCAGACACTCAGACACTTAAGTCCCAGGCACACACCCAAATTTCCATGCCGAACTTTTCACGTGCTTTCTGTCTTTTTCTAAATTTCGTGAGGCACGATTATTATTGTTATTACACTTTCATGTGGCCACTGTTTGGATTTGCCCATGTGGTCACCACTTTGGCTTTGTTTGACTCCCTCCTCCTTCTTCTCCTTCTTCTCCTCTTCCTCATCTCCTCCTCCTCCTTTAAAATCTGTTTGAGAGACAAGAGTTTACCAGATAGCCCAGGCTGGCCCAGAAATGACAATCCTTCTGTTTCAGTCTTGAAAGTGTGCTTACAGACACGAATCCTCATACCCATCATTATTCTCTTACATTTTTTTCATTTATTTATTTAGAGACATGGCTTCTCTGTGTAACAGCTCTGGCTGTCCTGGAACTCACTTTGTAGACTGGGCTGGCCTCAGACTCACAGAGATGCACCTGCCTCTGCCCTCCGAAACCCCGAGTGCTGGGATTAAAGGTGTGTGACACCACACATTGTATCATTCTCTTATATTTTAAAGCTCACATCTGTGATTCTATGATGATTTCTTTCTACAGAATATGTACACTCAAGGTCATACTGTTTTTGTGTATTTAGAAAATGTCTCTGTTTACTTTTCTAAAAAAAATTCGCTTTATTTTCAATCATGTGTATGTGCACATGTGTGCATGTACCCTCAGAGGCCATCCTTTGCAGCTGGAGTTACAGGCAGTTGTAAGCCACCTGACATGGGTGCT
>CABHPH010124011.1:0-10195 GCA_902168325.1 Peromyscus nudipes
CTTCTGCTGCAAAAGGCTCTTTTAAGAGCCCCTCCATTGTCACCAAAAGCAAGCTGTTGCCTTAGTTTTCAAATTTGCATTTCCCATGTTTAACAAACCATTTTCTTAATGTAGTTTTCAGTGTAGTAAGGTACACCTTGGTCTATATAGATAACAAGCCCTTGGTATAGAGAAGCCCTAGACTTCAAATCTGAGACCAGTTCTGTTTTTACATTATATCTACATGTTCTTTGATGTCCTTTCCGGTCTCAACTTTGGGATGTAAAGTGTTTTAAATGTACTTCAGAGCATACCCTTGAGAATCCATGACTTTATTAGTAGTTAAAGTTACCTGCCCTCCTTCCTATTTTTTTATGCTGCATTGGAGTGTTCCCTAAGTGGAACTTGTTTGAAGAGTGGAGATTGCTTGGTTACATTACTGGTTTTCATTTTTTTAAAGCAGGGGGTCACTGTAGATGAGGCTTACCTGGAATTTGGCAATCCTGAAACCTCAAGTGTTTAGTCTAATTTTGTGTTTAATTAGCCTGTTCTAGTGGAGCAAGTAGTTTTTAAGTTTTCTAAGTTACACCTTTGACATTACTAAACATTACGATGTTTTATGTGGTTTAAAAGCTTCCTACGTTGGGAGTCACAATTTACTATATAGTTTTGGCTATTTTGTGCACCATTCCTGGATCACCCATAGCAAACATGTGCCTTGGCCTCTAGTCTAGGTCCTTGTCTGGGTCTGTATTGCTAAGACAGTCTTTTTTATTCGTTTTTACTTTTTGAGATAAGGTTTCAAGTAGCTCATTGTGCACCTGGATACGTAACAATGAATGACCTTGTAGTCCTAATCTTGTCTCCGCTGTGTAATTGGTAAGATCATGGGCGTGCCCCACCCAGTAAACCTGCATCAAGATTGTCATTGTCAAAAGAAACTGCATTTTAATTGTAAAGTAAAACAACTGCATCCTTTGTGACTCTTTTTACATCTGAATCAATATGATGATGTCCTTTAATGCAGAATTCTGTACACTTTCCCCACCCTAGCAAGCCTCAGCTCTCACCCCAGCAAACTTCAGTTTTTCCCCTACAGCAAATTTCACAACGCCCCTTCTCTTTACATTATTTTAGTTTTCTCAAATTCTTTGAAACTCTGTTGGCCCCTTAATAATATTCTAAAATATTGACCTGCTTGGCACCTCAATATGCAAAAAATACGTGTATTGGCTTTGACTGTTTACTTGTGTATGCCTGATTGTGCTGCTTGCTAAATGCTTTGAAATTCTCATTGGCCATCTCAACCAACTGCATTTGAGGGCCATAATTTTCTGAACGTTTTTAGCAGTTTTCTAATGTAAATTATCTTTAGTAAGTATTTTTGGTCTTCAAATATGACTAGGAAATGTGACAAAAGCCCATCAATCAGATTCATATTTAATTTATTTTGACTTAGATTTAAGTTGGTTAGCCTCTGAAGCTAGTGATTTCTTTTTAAATATTTGAGTTACTTTAAAAATCTTTATTTGAATAAGGTTTTGCCTACTTGTATATATGTGTACCACTTACATGCCCGAGATTGGGAGAATCTAGAAAAAAGCCCGAGATGCCCTGAGACTGAGTTACATACAGACAGTTGCAAGCTGCCCTGTGGTTCTGGGAAAGAAACTCAGATCTGCAAGAGCAGCAAATGCTCTTAACTGCCCTGCCATTTCAACAACTCCTGGAGTCAATGATTTCTAATCTTCCTACTTTAAAGAAGAAACCTTCACAATGGAAAAATTGCATTCTCCGTTATAGATATCAATGTTTGGAAAGTACTAGGAGCCTGAACCATTTTAAAAAGAAATATCTGAAATGGTTAGTTTCAACCTGGAGCCAACCAGACACTCTTACCTGTGTTATTTGCTACAGTCAGAAATAAAGTTTGTGGCCAAACCAAAAACATTATTACTTTTACTCTTACAAAAATTAAAGGTGAGACTTGGGGACAAATCCTTTTAAGTAATGTTCATTGCATACTTCGTATAAGTTTATGGAAACATGCAAGTAACTATCAGGATGCTCTCTGCTTGCTGGATTCTTCGTAAACACTGGTGGGATTTTTATAAATATCCTTTTGTCAATTGAATGCGATTCAAAAAAGCACACACAGACTTGTCAAATCGAAGGCTCTTCTTCTTTGGAACTCCAAACTGCCATTATTTCTGTGCCATTATTTTCAGCAGTAAGTAAAAATTTGGGGACTAACAAACACAGTTTGGGATTCTAACCTTGAGTCGCGGTGGCCAGAGGGCGGTGGATTGGACGCTCCACCAATCACAGCCCAGCTCTGCCTTATATAAACCCGGGGCCTGAGCAAAGGAGCATTGCAAAATTTGCTCTTTGAGTTAGCTTTTCTTTACTTTCCTAGCAGTTTATATCCTGGCCATGTCCGAAACTGCTCCCGCCGAGACTGCTGCTCCGGCTCCCGTGGAGAAGTCTCCCGCCAAGAAGAAGACAGCCAAAAAGGCTGGCTCGGCAAAGCGCAAGGCCACCGGTCCTCCGGTGTCCGAGCTCATCACCAAGGCTGTTTCAGCCTCTAAGGAGCGCAGCGGCGTGTCCCTGGCCGCGCTCAAGAAGGCGCTGGCTGCTGGTGGCTACGATGTGGAGAAGAACAACAGCCGCATCAAGCTGGGGCTCAAGAGCCTGGTGAACAAGGGCACCCTGGTGCAGACCAAGGGCACCGGCGCCTCCGGCTCCTTCAAGCTCAACAAGAAGGCGGCTTCCGGCGAGGCCAAGCCCAAAGCCAAGAAGACCGGAGCTGCCAAGGCAAAGAAGCCTGCAGGTTCCACCCCGAAAAAGCCTAAGAAGGCTGCGGGGGCAAAGAAGACCGTGAAGAAAACTCCAAAGAAAGCAAAGAAGCCTGCGGCGGCTAGTGTAAAGAAAGTGGCCAAGAGCCCTAAGAAGGCCAAGGCTGCAGCCAAGCCTAAAAAGGCAGCTAAGAGCCCGGCAAAGCCCAAGGCTGTGAAGCCCAAGGCAGCCAAGCCTAAGGTTGCCAAGCCTAAGACAGCTAAGCCTAAAGCTGCTAAGGCGAAGAAGGCTGTTTCCAAAAAGAAGTAGGTTTGCTTCTGACAGCAACAAAGCCCCAAAGGCTCTTTTCAGAGCCACCCAGAGAACTCTCTGAATGCAGCTGTACACACTGACCTAACCTTTTCAAAGGTCCCGCCTGTGTTTGTTGCACTTTGGCCAGCTAACCCGAACACATAGCCATGCTTGCTCGTCTGTAAGGTAAGGAAGGCTGGCAGAGTTTAATCATGGCTTGAAATAGAAATTCTATTGTCACTGGGGTACTGTAGCATAGTCTCCATGTTACCCAGGACACAGGCACTAACCCTTTTTAAACGTTACCCCCCTCCCCAATCTGGGTCCCCCGCCTTCCCCGGTGGCTCAAATTCCCTCCACTCCCACGCCCGCTTCCAGCTCCTCTTGACCTTGGTGCGTGCACTACTACCATCCACGCCGAGAAGACACGGTGAGTTCACTTAGCCTGCACTGAAGCTTTCCCACCGTAGAAGTTAACGCAGGGCGCGAATAGAGACCGAATTCATTGGGTGCACATAATCCAATCCCCTAACCCAGTGGTTCCATGGTTTTGTCCTAACCTTACCTTGATTGGACAGTTGGTCGGTGACGTCTTAAAATTCACCCCACTCCACAACGTGCTTACAATTGCAGCCTACACCCTACGTTTAAACGCTTCCATTTGTTCTTCGCAGTTCTTTTGCCCGCGAAATCCGAGCCCGACCGGAAGGAGTTCCATGAAGGCGATGACCAAATCTTTGAAGGACTGCTAGAAGCGCAATCGCCGCCAGAAAGGAGAGTTATTTCCTGTTCGTGTACAGGTGCTGTAGCAGCTACAACCCAGCATGGCCATCTCTTCCCATTAATGCCATATGCCAAGCACCCTGTGTCCAAGTGCACCAAGGCTGTGCATTTCAAGTCATTGACACTTTTTGGTGTTTTTTTCGAGACAGTGTTTAAATGTGTAGCAGTCTTGACTAGTGGAACTCGCTCTGTAAACCAGGCTGTCCTCCAACTCATAGATCCTCCTGCGCCTGCCTCCTGAGTCCCGGGATTAAAGGCGTGCTCCACTACCATCCGGCTCATTTACACTTATGGAGCATTCTCTTGGTTCTTCCATTAGTAGCACACAGACGGTGAAGTTCCTGGATAACAGTCCTTTTGTTGCTTTAAAGGTTTATTAATGTAATTGGTGTGACATCCCAAACAGGATTTTTACAGTACTTATTTAACATTTGGTCAGTTTTAAGCGTTAAAGATTGTGTATCGTTTTGACTTTTAAGGTTAGATTGTTGCCAACGTTACTCAGTCATCCTTTGTTAACTGTTTCAGGTATCGCAGCTGGGCAGTCAGAAATAAGTAAATAGTCTTTAAGAGCTTTCAAGTCGCGTTTTCTTTAGCAATATAAATTTTGGGAATGTGGTTTCCTGCTCACTCACTGCAGGCCTTAATTTGTGTGAAATGCCTGAATGTTATCAAAGAAGTTAAGATACACTGAATTAAAGGCACCCATTGGCTTAATTTGAGTCAGAATTGGCTTCTAGTGTAAACACTGCTGGCAGTTTGCACTTTTCTGCCAGTTTGTGTATCTGATCTAGACAGCAAAGTAGCCAGAACTGCTTCTGTCGCCATGAACATGCTAGCTTCATTCTGATGCCTGTGTTATTTGCCTTTTAACATCTTGCCCCTCTAAAAGATGATTTCTGCGATTACTTACTTTTCAGGTCTGGTCACAGTCAGCCCAGACTGACCTCCAACTGAAAGCAGCTCTTATCGAGCCTCAGCGCTGAGATAGCATGCTTTAGAATACTTGTGCCATCCTGCCGAGCTGCCATTAATTCCACAGCGTTACAATTTTCCTTCATCCACAATGGAGATTAGTCTTAAAATTAGCTGTATGTTTCATTTAGCTACATTTTTTTTCTCGTCTGCAATGTGGGGGAGAAATTCTAAGCACTAGAACAGTATTTCTGAATGTGATGCCTTCCTTTAAGCGAAGACTCAAAGTGTCCTGTACCCTCATCTCAAGACCTCAGACCAGCTCGAGTGTGTTGCAAATTAAACACCTTAGGTTGTCAATATGTTTTCATATGTATTTTCAACAAATAGGAAATAATACATCCATGACTAATTGGTAGGATGTGAAGGGGCCCCAAAATCGTTTGACCACAGCAGCCATGACAGGCTTAGGGGCCTAGACACAGTTTCTGTGACAGGCTTACTGGCAGGCAACACCCAGATCCAGGAAAAGCCTTAAGCTGACACCACCCAGGGATCCACCCAGGGGTGGGGAAGTAACTGACATCCCAAACATTCCAACCATTAGATAAGGTGGCCAGATGTCCCAGAGTAGCACACACCTGTTTTTGTTTTACAGATATCCCTAGACAATTGTCAGCCAAGCAGGGTCCTGGACCCTGGGAATCCCCTCACCCCAACCTTTGCTATGATAAAAACTCTACCCTGCCTGGGCTCAGGGCTCTCTGCTCTCACCGCTGTGTCGGACAGACAGAGGGACCATGCCCTGGAGCTTGAAATAAAGGCTCTTTGATTTTACATGTGGGAGTCGGTCTCTGTGGTGGTCTTTTGGGGGTCCCCTCGATCTGGGCATAACAAGGACAGAGTATATTTTTGAACTTGAGTAACAAAGGTATTTCAGAAGTTTGCTAGAGAGACAAGAAAGAGGTAGACAAATGTATGTTGCTTCATCTTTGCTTCTGAATTTTTTGTATTGATATCTCTTCATAGGAATGACTTTAATTATTTGGTAGTTTAAAAGGGAACTCTGGAAAGTTTTTTTGTTTTGTTTGGTTTGGTTTGGTTTTTCGAGACAGGGTTTCTCTGCGTAGTTTTGGTGCCTGTCTTGGATCTCGCTCTGTAGCCCAGGCTGGCCTTGAACTCACAGAGATACGCCTGGCTCTGCCTCCCGAGTGCTGGGACTAAAAACGTGCGCCACCACCGCCCAACAAGTTTTGTGACTTTTATGGATAAATATTTTACTGCTTTGACTTAGTTATCACTTTAAATCTTCAAATTTTTAATCTTATATGGATTCATATGCAAAATTGAAGTATACTTTGCAGGGAAGTTTTCCTCCACTTTGGGATCCTGGCAGTAAGTCTCTAGCAATGTCGATGGGCAACACAGAGGGCTTCTGATTGTTTTGAAATATGTTGGCTACACTAGGCCTAAGCCAACATGGAGACCTAGAGCAGAGGATGGAGTACACTGTTGATGAAAATCTTGCCATTCTTGTTAATAATTGCATTTATTTATAGTTGAAGAAATGGAATCCAATGAGGTTAAATGGTAAATGTGGTTATATCAGGACCCCAGACTCTGGGAAACTTTTCCTCTCCCTCTCTCTCTCTCTCTCTCTCTCTCTCTCTCTCTCTCTCTCTCTGTGTCTGTCTCTGTGTCTCTCTTTCTCTCTGTGCTCACCCACCATGCACGAGCTGGAGATCGAGGCTCGCACAGGGAAGTAAGGGGCGAGAACAGCAGGAGAGGAAAGAGAACACTAATTTAGGTGGGGTTCTTGTTGCTGCTGTCAGTGCAGAAGTCACAGAGTCCTGTGCCCCAGACCTGGAAAGGAGAGGTGACATCACCAGTGCCAGTCAGAGCCGCCCTCCCCCATAACCACACCTACCTGCATCCACCGCCACTCCTGGTCCCGACGTTGTCTGGCCCTTGCTACAACTGTTATGAATTATTTAGGTCCACCTCCACTGCCTTAGTTTTGCTGTATTCCAAAAGAATTATGAAAAAGAAATTGGTTAAGGGAAATGGATTTTTTATACTTGACCCAAATCAGGGAAAGAAGCTATTCTCCACTGTTCCTGTGGCAATCTCCCCCCCCCCTCCCCCAGACAGGGTTTCTCTGTGTAGCTTTGTGCCTTTCCTGGAACTCACTTGGTAGCCCAGGCTGGCCTCGAACTCACAGAGATCCGCCTGCCTCTGCCTCCCATGTGCTGGGATTAGAGGCGTGCGCCACCAACGCCCGGTTCCTGTGGCAATCTTATATTTTACAGGAGACAATGAGAAAAGGATGGACTATAGGGAAGTAAGACAGGTTTATGGGGCTTTTTCTGGGGTGAACACCCTTGAGCCTGAGGCACAAAGCTGGTCCCCCTTCCCCAATTACATGGCCTAGGGTGGCCCTAAACTCTCATCATCCCACTGTCTAGGACCACAAAACAGCAAAATCCTGGCTTTTCTATGGGTTGATTCTGAGGGTTAGGAGGGAGCGGGCTGGACAGAGAGGAACACTTAGAGTTGGGAAAGGCTTATAGACAACCTCTGCCGTCACGCTTGGGCACCCTGTCTACCCATTGCCCTTCTATGTCTGCCTTTGGGAGTGGGGGTGGGGGACTGTGCTTTGACAGGGTGGGGTATTGTTGAACGCAGAGTCCCTCAGGGACCATCAAGAGACCAAATCCGATGCAAAAGCAGAGTCTTTATTGTTCTGAGATAACTCCGTCTGTCTGATGCAGCGGCAGAGCAGGAGAGACCTCAAGTAGCAATGGGGCAGGGTCTTTATAGGGGGTAAAGCAAAGGGGGCTTGGGTTCTACAGACCACATAGGAACAGACTCAGGATTGGTTTATACGAGTGGTAATCATGTTAGTAACTTTAAATTGGCTAGAGTTAGTTGGGGGTTACAGTTATCCATTTTTGGGCAGGCCTGGAGAAGTCCCAGGCTTTGTCCTTGAGCTGCTGTGGAGGTTGGCTGGCCTAGCACTTACTGACTATGGGGGCTGGCTCAGTGGCCCAGCCTTGGTGCATCCTGTCTCTCTGTCCCTGCTGGCAGGGGCATCAGTGATTGTCTTTTGTTCATGGCCCTCCCAGAAACTGCTTGCTCAAGTCTCAGGAAACTGAAATTGAGGCCTGATCTCTGAGAGAAGACTGAGCAGCCTGTTATGGCGGCTGCTTGGTCCTTTCAGTACTGTTGGGATCAGAATGGCTCTGACCCCTCTAAGATTGCCCCCACCTCCCCTGTTCTGAGTGCGCTGAGGTCAGGCAGTTCTGTGGATGTTTTGCTGTTTGGTATATCTCGTGGTTTGGCAGCTGTGGCTTCCTGGGGCATGCTGACCATTCCTTGACCCTGGGTGCTTGATAAACAATTTTGTTTGTTCCTCCTGAAAGGGTATATAAGATGGGGAAGAAAGAATAAAGGTGGTCCTGATGTTTGCAACTTGACTGGTGTGTGCTGTGTTCATCCCGACTTCCCTCGCCAGGTTTCCAGCCCAGTTGCCGTGCAGGCGCAGCAAGTACGATCTGCACAAAGTATGTTAATAGTGGCATGTCGGGAGTACCGTGTTGCAGTGTGGGAGACACTCCAGCTGGGTTACCCGAGGACCTCTTGTTCCAGAGGAACGAGATCTAGTGCTGCAGCACACTGTGAGATCCACTGAGGCTCAGCTTGGAGAGGACAGATGGCAAGACAGGAGACAGTAAGTCTAAGGACAGCAGTGAAACAGAGGAAAAGGGACAGGGAAACCCCAAGGAGAGGGCAGAGGGAAGGGCAGCGTATGGGACACAAAGGAAATGGAGCAGCTCAGGGTTCCCAGCTGGCTCAGGAGAGGCCTGCCTCTGTGAAACCTATTGGGATGAAGACCAGAGCTAGGATGCCTGCAGTGTGGCCTGGCACTCTACTCTTTGAGGTCAGCGATTCTGAGCCCTTGGAGTTCTCAGCTGTACAAAAGACTTGTTACGCTAGAACGTGCGCCCTTCTGCTTCTTTGGGGACTAAATGCACAGCAGGAGTTGTTCTTGAGGATGGACTTGTACCAACCCATGTCTCAGCATTTCTTAGAAGCTTGTGAAATTGAGGTAAGCTGAATTTGGTATCTCTGGGGCTCTGGACAGAGGACTTAAGACCATGCCAAGATCAAGATCCAGGGCGGGAACCCAGATTGAATTATTCTGCAAGGTTTGAGAAAAATCCAGACACATTCTCTGACTAGAGTGTTTTGGCCATCATATTTGCCCTCACACTTCAGATAGCATTTAAAATGTGTTGTGCAATAACAAAATGGAGAATTGTTCTTACCCAGAAAGATAAGTATAGAAAATCCCGGTGGGGTCAGGTTGAACTGCTGCATACAGGCAGGCTACTAGAATGCCAGAGAGAGGGAGCAGGAACAGGAGAGCGACAGCTTTCTCAACATCTGGATGCCACTTTTGAGGACAATGCGAAGGGCCTGGCCTTTCCACTTTAAGACTTTGGGTGGAGAACTGTGCCCTCATCAAACTCGTAACTTCTGTCCTGAGTTACTGGAAACCTCCTTAAACAGCATGGAGCATTTTCATCTTTCATGGTCCGCTGTTTAAGCTCTTTTATTGACCTCTAGGTCTTATCCAAAATAGGTGTTTCGACTCCAGTCATTACATTTGCATTCAAAGAGAAAAGTATAAAGAATGAACCAAAAACAGTGCTCCTCCTATCTGGGGTGCTGGAGAGATGGCTCAGAAGTTTAGAGCAGATACTGCTCTTGCAGAAGACCCAAGTTCAGTTTCCAGCATCCATGTCAGGCAGCAAATACTCCTGAAACCCCAGCTCCAGAGGGGTCTGGTGACTCTGGCTGCCAAGGATACGTACATACATGCATGCGGATGCATGAAGGGATGGACACACACACACACACACACACACACACACACACACACACTTTAAATAGTAAAACAAGTTAAAAAGGAATTTATTTATTTTTAGTTTATGTGCATGATTGTTTCTGCTAGCCTGTTATGTGAGCCATGTCCATGCAGTGCCTGTGGAAGCCATAAGGGGGAGCCAGATCCTCTGGAACTGGAGTTCAAGATGTTGTGAGTCACTATGTGGCTTCTGGGAATTGAACCAGGGACCTCTGCAAGAACAGCAAGTGCTCTTAATTACGGAGGCATCTCTACAGCTACCAAATATTTTTTTTTAAAGTGTAAGGTCTAGGATCCTGTCAACTATCTCATGACTGAAATTCAGCCACACTGCTTCACCTGGCTGCAAGAGAGACCAGGAAACACTGGATTTAACTGCTGAGCTTCTGTGTGAATTTTAGGAAGAAGGAAGACTGAGTGATCACACAACTCCACCCAGGATGGAGACTCAGGGCTTGGAGAGCAGGTGGTGTAGAAGAAGGGAGGATCCAGGTAAGAGAA
>CABHPH010124012.1:0-17092 GCA_902168325.1 Peromyscus nudipes
CGTGGGTGCTGGGACTCAGTCCCTAGTCCTCTCACTACTAACTGCTGAGTCATCCCTCTACCCCTTTATACCTGTCCTTAATATTATGCCTTTATAACTGCAGACATTAGACAAATATCCTAATGGCATTGTTCAAATAGTTTTCTGTTAACTTGTTTATCTTCGAAGATAGAATAGTAGACCATCCTGGTTATGTAAACTTCCTTTCATCTTTACCTTATGTATATTTACCCAGGTTTTCAAAGTCTGGAAGATATAGCAACACCCCTGCCCCACTTCCCACGGTAATGAATTTGTCAGAAACAGCAAGTGTCTCACAGCCCCCAAGGCACTGTGTTCTGTACCACGGCTCCCAAGCACTAGGGCAGGCAGGATGCAGAAAGCTGGTTGTCCTGCTTGTGTGGCCTTCAGTCCTGGCTTTATAATGGCCACATTCCGCCTTAATTTGTGTGTGCGTAAAGCAAGGATGATAACAGCTTGTGTGGCTAAGCCAATCAAGGGTGGTTGTGAATACTGAGTAGGGAAGTGAGGCACTTGTAACACAACCTGGCCAAAGGAAAGTATCCAGTGTAGCTTGGTCTGGCTTTGTTCTAAGTCACATCCAATTAATAAAACACAGAGTGATAAAATGTCTGCTTTTGGGGGCAGATGCTCACAGTGCTAAGCAGATGCTTCACAGATGAGTCACAGCCCCAGGCCTATAGCACAGTCTGTCTGTGACTGAAGCTCTGCTTAGGTGCTCAGTGAGAGTGTTGCAGCTCTGGAGAGAAAAGAATCTTGACTTGTCAGGAAGTCAGGCTATACCTGGAGCTGCAGAGCTGTAACACTCACATTTTGGTGCTGAAACCTGGGATAGACTGCTATGGTACCTGTGCTTTCCCCTAGTGGTCTGAGCCACACTGGGACCCTAGCCCTTTATCTCCAGTCCATCTGCAACAGACTCACCTTCTGGCTCAGGCTCAGATTCAGGCTCAGTTCCTTATACAGTCTAAGACTGTCTGTCTAGAGAAATGTGCAGCCTGCAGTGGACTGGGCCCTCTTACATCAATTAACAATCAAGACAATCCCACACAGACATGCCCACAAGACAAGCTGTGTAGTCAGTTCCTCCATGGGGCTTTCCTCTTATCAGATGACTCTAGGCTGGATCAAGTTGACAATTAAAGCTAACTCGGACATCTATGTATCAAATTCTTGGTATATAACCTTCACCCTTAATCAGCCTGCATGAGGCCCTGTGTTCAATTTTCAGCACCAAGGTGAAATAAAACAAAACAATACTGAGATTTATCTTTCTGACTTGCAGATCATAGAGTTTCTCACTGCAAAACCTTAGTTTTTGCATGCATTTAAAATGCTGTACAAAAAATAAGGAAATAATAAAATACTTGAAAAACAAAACTCAGTAAGTGAGTAAATTGAGCCCTGAGTTTTGACTGCTGAGCTCAGGAAGGCAAAGTGGCATCTTTCTCTAAGAAAGTATAGATTACTTAAATGGGACTTTACGGAGGTATTAAAAAACAATACATGGTGAGTGGAAATCATATTTCACATTCTTCCTATGGATTCTTTCCCAGGCTGGCAGTATGTGGTAGGGTCCTCGCAGAATGCTGGTTCCTCTCAGGTTCTTTCAGCTGTAACCCACATCAGCAACATGATCACTCTGCTAAGTGGTGATCCTCAGTGGGTAGGAGGGGTCAGTGCCTTCTCACCTGCAATATTGTCATCCATGGTGGCTTTATCTGGATAAGCTGACAGCATCCATGCCTGGAACCATGAGAGCAGACACTGAAACTAAATTCCCAGATCCCCGAAAAGAATTGAAGGAGTCCTAGGCCAGCAAGTCTTCTGAGATCCCGAAAGACGTCCCTGCCTGGAGGAATGACAGACATCCCTAGTTTTTATCCCACACTTCACATAGATTAGATCAAACAAAAATGGGCTCTTGGTCCAAGATTACAAAGTTGAAAGGCAGTAGCCCACCACAAAAGAGTCAATAAAACAACATTCGGTTGAAAGCTGGAAGAATTTTAGATGTTAAAGCTGTCCATAGTAAAACATGGAGGAATGAGCTCTAACTTGTTTGAAGAAATGAAAGGGAGAAAGGAAGAAGGAAGTGAGGCATGACAATGTAAGCCTCCATGCAATCACTTGGAAGACTGAGGCAGGAGGTCAAGAATTTGAGGTCAGCCTGAGGTACAGAGTGAGACCCTATCTAACAAAGTAAAGTGAGTAAGAAGAATTCAGCTATCAAAAACTGGAGAACTATGGTCCTGTACTGTCCTCTCTCAGATGTCCCTCCCCACTGACGAAGCTGGCTAATGAGCATGTAAGAGCATCTGCATTATTTTTCATCTTAGTAATATCTTTCCTTTATTCACAGTATTGTAAAACCTCTAATTTCAGTATATATACAGCACTATACATCACATGTCTGTTATCAGTTGTTATATTATCTTACAAACACATAGGCAAACCCATCATCATCTCAAACATTTAAAAAAAGGTTGACTTAAGAAAAAATTATACATTCTTGTCAAAATTTTAGCAATGCAAGGCCAGGGAAATGGCTTAGCTCTTCAATATGCTTGCTGCCAAGGCTGATGACTTGAGTTCCATCCCTGAATGTACAAAGAAGTTCTAAGGGAGGCTTTCCAGGAAACAAAAACAAGACCCCAAATCAAAATTCTGAATTATAAGAAGAAATATGAGGAAAGGGTTAACATAGATATGGATACTGAGTATTTTATAAACACACACACACACACACATACATTATGTAATAATCATAGTGTTAGTTGATACATTTTTTGAGACAGGTTCTCATGTAGCTGTTCTCCTAGGCTGGCCTCAAACTCACTATGATTTGAACTCTGGACCCTCCTGCCTCGTTTAGGTAGTGCTGCTGATCAAACTCAGGGCCTCGAACATACCAGGTAGGTTCTCTACTACTGATCTACATCCTCAATCCAGAAGATAAATTTTTTCAAGCCTCAGAGCTAAACAATCAAGTATAAATTAGACAATAAGATGGCAGAAATAAATCCAAATGATGTCAAAACAAGAAAAATAAAAGAGATAAAAATAAGGAGAAAGTCTTTACTGGATAATTTAATGAAATGACTAAAATAATTACAGTTAATATGGAGTACTTACCATGTGCCAAGAACCGTATGTATGCTTTATGGTGTTATTCTGGTTCATTAGAACTTCACAACCCAGGAAAGCAGGTATTCTCAGTATTTGAGAGGGATTAAGTAATTGATCCACAGCCTCCAAGTTTATGAGGACCAGTGCTGCCTCCTGCTGACTGTCTTCTTCCCAGGAGCAGATGGCAAGGAGGAAGTGTGAGTTCAACCGCAGCCTACATTCTCCTTGGCAAACTGTGTCCACCTGGAAGAGTCCCCTTTTCTTGATCAGCATAGATTGTGACTTGTGCTTTATCAGGGCTAGTATGGCCTTGGAAAAATAGTGTTGCTTTCTTTTAAACTCAGACATTCTCACCAGAGTCTGTCTCTACCCTCTGTTCTATACTGCTTCCTGATGCTCACATCAAACAAAATGACTCAATAGAGCTGCCGAGAGAGGGTCACTACTGAAATGCTGGAGTTTAGCTTGCTGAGGGTGAAAGGACTTACATGTAGCTGATATAACTAATTTAATAGTTCCCAAACATGTAATCGAAAGTTTCTAGAGTAGAAAATTTACAAACCTGCTATCACATGGATATCCCTCAGGGATGAAGAATTAGACTAACTAACTAACTAGAGTTTATGCTAAAACAAGTTGCTCATTCACAAGCATACAGAAAACATTTATAATAGTTGACTGAGCTTTTTCTCATAAAATTTGGTTTTGCTTTTTGTGTTGTATGTTTGATTGATTTTTGCTTGTATTGTTTGGGTTTGGGACAGTACCAGGGATCAAATCCAAGGCCTTGCACATGCCAAGCAGTGTTCTACCACTTAGCTACGATTATAACCCTTTTAAAAAGTGTTGTTTTGAGACAGATTGGCCTCAAACTTACAATCTTCCTTCCATAGCCTCTGATATACTGGAATTAGAGGTGTGCCTCACCATCCAGGTCTGGCTTTTGTAAATTATCTGAATATATTACTAGGATTATTATTGAACAGACTATATTATTAACCCCAAAACAATTAAAACAAAAGTCAGGAGTTTTAAAAACATACTCAGTAAAATCCTCTTCTGTTTGATATTTCTAAGACCACTTTCAATTCAGTGCATCCTCAATGAATAAATCATAATACATTTTAAGAAATAATATAACTATATGAAAATATAATCATATAAAAATGTGGGATGCTGAAAATACATTAAATAGAGCAAACATAAATCCCAAAACTTAGTTTTTTACTCACTTACTCCTTTTTTGGAGGGGACAGGGCCTCTCTATGTAGCCCTCCCTAGCTGTCTAGCTGTCTTAGAACTCACTATGTAGACTAGGCCGATCTTGAACTCACAGAGATCTGCCTGCCTCTATCTCCCAAGTGCTGGGATTAAAGGCATGGACCACTACACCTGGCAAAAACCTTAATATCTAGAAGAAAAGAACTAATCACTAGTGAGTTAAGTCCAACTTCCACATGAAGAAGGAGATATCAACATATAGCATAGAAAGTTAGACATGTAAGGAATGGGCCCAAATGGTTCCAAACTGTTGAACTGTATGAGCAATTGATAACTTTTTAAATTTATTTGCCATTAAAAAGTATTCAAACCTGAGTAGTTTAAAATATCAAAAATATTTTATATCACAGTTCCAAGATCAGAAATTCAAGATCCAGATGTCAGCAGGACCAGAACTTCTCTGTACTGATTCTCGAGGCCCTGGAGCAGACTCCCTTCTTGCCTCTTCTGGCATTTTGGCAGCTGCCTGCAGCTCTGGTATCCACTGGCTTGTACACACATTACTATAGTCATATGGCCATATTCTCCATATGTCTCCAGAGCTTCTCTCTCTGCCCACATCTATACCAAATTTCCTCCATTAGTAAGAGTTTCAGTTTCATTCCAGATTAAGCCTGAACTAGTGACCTCATCTTAATGTGGTTAAGTCTGCAAGGACACATTTTTTTTTCTTTTTAATAATTTATTTTTAGATGTACAGGTAGATGTTTTGCCTGCATGTATGTCTGTGTACCACATGAGTGACTGGTGCCCCAGCAGGCCACCATATAGGTGCTGGGAATTGAACCCAGGTCCTCTGGAAGAGAAACCAGTGCTCTTAACCGCTGAGCCATCTCTCCAACCCAAGGACCCACTTCTAAATAAGGTCATATTCTGAGATTCTAGGCATTTGGACTGCCTTTGGGTGACACAATCCAACCAGTAACACTGTATTCAGAGTCAACATTGCAGCCAGACGGTTTAATGGACCACTTCCACAAGATGACCCGGAAGTAGCTCATTCCTCTTCTATAGGATATCTGAGAGGCTGTTATTACCAGTGATGGCAAAATCTTACAAAAACAGAGAGTGAGATGCAAGTCCTACTCACAAGGCAGTGTGCGTAAATCTCAGAGACTTAATAAGATGGGAAAAAAAAGGTCACAGAAGACAGTGGATCGGCCATCTTGTAAAAGTTTTTAAAGCTACAGAATACATTCTTCAAGGAAACATAAAAATATGGAAATGGGAAAAGACAGAAGAAAGGAGATATTAAGGATCACTATTAAATAGGCCTTTTCTGATCTCAGTACAGTTAAACTCAAATGCTGGGCAGTGGTAGTGCACACCCTTAATCTCAGCACTCGGGAGGCAGAGGCAGGAAGATCCCTGTGAGTTTAAGGCCAGCCTGATCTACAGAGTGAGTTCCAGGACAGCTAAGGCTACACAGAGAAACTCTGTCTCAAAAAAACAAAAACCAAAACAAAACAAACAAAAAACCCCTCTATTGGTTTTAAATGTGGCACTTTTACTCTGTGAGGAAAGGTCATGAGGCATGTGACAAAACCCAGTATCAGAGCTTTATTGGGGGGGGGGGGAAAAAAGAGAGTGCCCAGCTGTGAAAGACATGTGCTGGGAGAGAGAGGAGGGTGGGAGGAGGAGAGAGCAGAAGAGAGGGGAGGAGTCTGTGACCAGCTCTTTAAGGATTTCCCTGCATATGAGCGTGTAGACTTATGGAGCTACACCTTGCATGCACAGACTGCGTAATCACACAGCACACTGATTACATAAGACGTAAGACCCCTTGTTTAGCTGAACTGTACGTGTGCAACCATATAGCAGGAGGAGTGGCAGAATCCTAACACCCTCAAAGATAATAAGCCTGGAAGTGAAGCCCAGCAGGCCTCTCAGGATGAGCGGCTCCCCATACTGAATCATGTTCTGGCTCTTCATGTCAAGAATGCATTTGTAGCTGATCATTTTGTTGCTGTCTTGTCTGTGTTGTTCTGTGTTACATGGGTCACTCCTGCATGTTTTACGGCTTTAGCAGCAGCAGGGGAGCAGGCCTCTGATGGCTGACGGTCTCACGGCTTTGCTTTTACAAAGTCTCTTTATTGTTTCACAGATGTCTTTAGCACGTCAATTTCAGCATGCCAAAACCTCTTATCTGATCTGGGAGTTGTCTGAAAGAGCCATTACATAAGCAGTTCTCAGCCATACTGGACTTCCTGGTTTGCCGGGTTTGTCTGGAGACTAAGTTATGCCAGGACTGTGACTCCTTCAGGAAGAGCAACTCAAGTAACAGTCCTGACGATTTACAAAATGTCACTTCAGAGCCCAGTTGCCATCACTGGGGAATTCACAACAGATACAGTGAATCTGGTGAATCTTTCACTGCACTGTCCCTCATAACTTGGGATTATATCATGTATGTTCTTTTCTCTTTCTCAAGTGTTATATGACTCTTAGAGAGCATGCAGTGGACATTGCCCACTGGTGTTCTGTTGGGCCACTGTTCAGCATCACTTAGTACTGTTTGGGGTCAGATGGCTGCAGGATTTTTCTTCACTTCTGTAATTTAAAAGTTTGCCAGATGTTCCCAGATGTAAACAAAGTATGGCTGTAAGGCTGGTCAAGAAGTTACAATGCACTGGGCATGGTGACACATGCCTTTGACCCAGAGAGAGGAGGCGAATCTCTGTGAATTCGAGGCCAGCCTGGTTTACAAAGAGAGTTTTTGGATAGCCAGGGCTACACAGAGAAACCCAGTCTTGAAAAACCAAAAAAGGGGGGGGGGATGAGGAAGTTACAACAGACTCCGACAAAGCCACTTGCAAACATCCAGCTTGTAGGTGTTTTTGCGAAAGGCTTGAGGAAAGGAGAACGGTGTTCCCCCTTCCTTAAAAGGCCAGACAGTTGTGTATTTTACAGCAGAGATGAGAGCTTGGTGACAAAAGCTGGAGTCACCAGTGGTAACATCTTCCTTTTGTTCCTTTTGACCACTGCTCAGCCCCACCCCGACTCTGGAAGAAGTCTGTGCCTGGGCCCAGTCATTTGACAACCTAATGGTCACTCCAGCTGGAAGAAACGCATTCCGGGAATTCCTTCGAACAGAATTCAGTGAAGAAAACATGCTTTTCTGGATGGCCTGTGAGGAGCTGAAAAGGGAAGCTAATCAGAGCACGATTGAGGAGAAAGCCAAGATAATATATGAAGACTACATTTCTATTCTCTCTCCTAAAGAGGTGTGTGTCTGCAAATGTCTCCTTAGAGCCATTGCCAAATTGCCTGCTTCTGTGTTTGGTCCTGTGCTGCTTGAACAAGTAGTGATATTCCAAAACACAGCCATGGGCTCCTCCCAATCATATCGTTCAGATTCAGGGGACCCTGAAAAAAGTGTGAAGCATTTTTCAAATTTTTTCCCCCTGGAAAAAACATCCATGATTCACACCAGCTTTGTAGCAGAGGGGTCCAGGCCCTCACACTGACGCACATTTCCTTTCCTTTGCTTTCTGTTTTATGGCCCCAAGGATAAGCCCAGGGCTGGGTAAATACCCTCCACCCTTTCTATTGTTTAAAAACACAATGCCCTATAAACACTCATTTAAATAAGATTATCCTACTATTGTGAGTAAAGTTTTTTCTGGGGTGTGTCTCTAGTTACAGCATTGCCATCAGTGCTGAAACTGTGAAGGTTTTCCCCAAGATATCTTCTTAGCATCACCAAAAAAAAAAAAAAAAAAAAAAAAAAAAAAAAAACATTGGAGTGAGATTACGCAGGTTCCCACCTCTTAGCATTTGTTTCTTTATATCTTCTGTCCTGAAAGTTGGGTTGGTTTTTAATTCAGGTGCCTTGTATCACTAATTTCACAATCAATGTTATTATCTCCTGCTGTGTTCTGCTAAGACTGTGGTTAATAAGGTAGAGCTTCTCTTCTGTGGTCAGGGACCTCACAGAGGCAGGAAGACCCATGAGCCTCCATGGTGTGATGATGGCCCAGCATCCTCAGGGTAGAATGAATCATAGGAAGACAAGATGGAGATAGACAACGGATAATGAAAAGGAACTTGCTAGAAGCACAGGAAATGAGGTCATCCTGGGGCTAGGACCAGTGAAGCCAAGGGTGGAAGTGTTGTGGTAAATGGGCAGTGAACACGGCAGCGTGCAGGGCCAGCAAACCATCAGAGCTGCAGTGGACAACAGCAGACCTAGAAAAGGGAGGTTCTTCAAGGCAGCTGTACAATGAGGTTCCATTTGTGCCTTGGTTTAGAACTAAAAATTTTTTAGTTTTCTGCAGGAAAAACTACCATCTTGGTCCTATGACAGGGCTCCCCTCTATATGGCATACTATAAGGATCTTCAAGTGGACTTCATCAGGAGAGAAGAAGAAAAGGTTGTCCCACACACAAGAAACAAAACAAGACCACTCTAGCTCCTTCCTTCTTTAAATCCCACGTGGTTCCGACACCTTTTCAGCTGAATAGTAATATAGAGCTGGAAATTACAGGAAACAAATGACCATGGGCTCAAAAGCCTAACCTTGGGACTGGTACACTTTGGACTTTATCCTGAGAGAAGTCAACAAACCAGAGCAAGGCACGGTTGAGTATCAGGATGAAGTTTGCTCTTTAGAAAGAGTCCCTTGGCCAAATCACAGAATGTGTTGGGAGAGGTGGTGGGCAGACTCCAGAAGGCCAACTGGGAAGCTGTGACCCAAATCCAGCAACACCAGGCATGGCAGAGGGGAGGAGACAGACAGATGTGTTGAGGAAGTAGGAGAGTGGTGCACATCTGTAATCAGAACACCTGGGACACAAGTTCAAGGTTACAGAGTGAAACTGCCCAGAAAAGAGGAGAGGGGCGAGAGGGAAAGAGAGAAATAGGGGGAATGGGGGAGGGCACATAGAAAGAGAAGCAAAATGAGAGATACACAGAGCACTAAATTGGGGGAATAGATGGTTCCATTGAAAGAGCTTTATTTCTAATAAAGATACTTATAAACAGCCAGGCAGTGGTGGCACATGCTATTAATCCCAGCACTCAGGAGGCAGAAGCAGGCGGAGCTCTGCGTTCTAGGCCAGCCTGGTCTATAGGGTGAGTTCCAGGACAGCCAGGACTGTTACACAGAGAAACCCTGTCCTGAAAAAAGAAACAAACAAACAAAGAACCTTATAAACACACAAGCCTAAAAGTAACCATCATTTTACTTTCCAAGATGAGTTCGTTATTAGGAATTCACACTTAGCTTACTCTAGATGGTGTCACATTATAGATAGTGTGACAGTTGGGATGGTGAAAGAGAAGTTATCAGCTCAGGATGCCCAAGGCCAAGTTCTCAGCACAAAGGAGATTTGTTTGCCCCGGAGGGACAGAGAGTGAGAATAAGGGACAAAGACAGGGGGAGAAGGGAAGGAAAAAGGGAAAGAGGAAAGGAGTATCTGTCCTGGAGGACAAAGGACTGCCTCTGGACAGAGAGGAGATAGCCATGGCCCATAGGAAAATGATGAGCTGTTTAATTTTAACTGGGCATGGTAATTCGGCAAGCCAAAGTGGGCTTTTGATTGCTGGATTTCAATACTTTGGTGGCTGGACCTTGGTAGTCAGCCTCAGGAGGAGGAAGTGGCCAAATAAAGGAATGGGTCCTGGAGGCCAGCTTCAGGAATGTAATCTAACAGATTTTAGCAAGGCAGCAGAAATAGAGGAGAAGGGGAAGGCCTGCCAGAGCCAAAAGTTCAAGTGAGCTAGAGTCCCTTCAGATAGAAACCTGGAGGTCACTGGCTCTCAGACCCTGTGATTTGGGCACTTCATGTTACAGATACCTTCCTGTTGGCTTGGACTGGCACCAGAAACCTACTCCCAGTTTCTAGCTGGGCGGGAGCCTGCAGCTCCCAGGTTTGTGCCTTCATTAGCAGGATAAGTCCGTGCATGCTACTGTCTATCTTCAAAGGCCATCTCACACTCGTTTAAAAGAAGCAAAGCAGTGTGTGGTTTTCTAAAGCAGCCAGAGTTCCTTACAACTTGTGAGAAATACAAAGCATGGCCCCTCACTATGACCTACCAAGTCCTCTGGCATTGGACCAGCAATCGGTTCCACAGTCCTTCCGGGGCCACTGGGGGACCACTCCTGGGGCCACTGGGGCCACTGGAGTCCCAGAGTTCCCTCCCCCACCTGTTAGTTTCTCTCAGCAGTTCAGACTTTTGGAAGATCTTGTTTGGTTTGATAAAACAAGTGTGGGCGTTGGGATAGATTTCCAAGAGAAGTAACAAATACAACTGCTGCTTCTGTCCACAGGTCAGTTTGGACTCCCGCGTACGGGAGGGCATCAACAGAAACATGGTGGATCCATCCCAACACATATTCGATGATGCTCAACTTCAGATTTACACCCTAATGCACAGAGACTCCTATCCCCGGTTCATGAACTCCACGGTCTACAAAGACCTGCTGAAGTCCTTAGCTGAGAGAGCAGTTGAAGCATAGGTGGTATCAAGCATACTTATTAATAAATCCAGAAAATAACTCATGGGCCACATCCAGCACAGGAAATCTAGAGGTAGGATGTTCTCTGCTAGAGAGATTCTTGGACTGTTGTAGCAACAAATTCTTCCTCCGCAGAGAGCTATAGACTCACAGTATAACTGCAGCCACCTTTAGTAATACTTGTCAGGAAAAAAAGGGATATGACAGCCTTAGAAAGACAGTATGCTCACACTCACAGTGACAGTAGCATGTTCTCAAGGGGAGGGCACACACTAGCCTCTGCTCTGCCTGCAGCTCAGACACACAGAGCAAATGGGGACTCTTTTGTTTTGCATGAGTTAATACCCTGTTACACTCTGAAGAAAAGGCATTCAGGTTTTTTCCAACTAACCCTTCCTTCAGTCTGAATACTTCACTTAGCACCATGCCAGGATTGGAAGTCACATTTCGTGAAGATGTGACTATTCCTTGTAAAAACAGCAACCGAGTGCATCTGCTATGGTGGTGGAACATACCACACACCGTGCTCTAGGTGGGTCAGTCTCGGGTATTTGGGAAGAAAAGCCATGCTTAAGTGATTTTTCATTCAGAAAGGATGACCATATTATCTACCAACCTGAAGAATGAATTTTCAAGTTCATAGCTTGTCGTGTTCACAAAGCTTCAAATAAGCATATTTTAATTTTTTTATTGAAAGAAATGTGGGTATTTTCACTCTGAAAAATAAAACATAAAAGGTTTCTCTCAATCTTGAATTATTTCATATGGGATTACTGGGGAACATGGATCTTGTGAGGATCTTTCACCTCCCAGATGAGTATTCTGTCTTTACATGCCAGGATTTCTTTCTTTCTTTTCTTTTCTTTTCTTTTTAATCACAGCTAATAGAATGATTTCATAGTTTACAGATAAAAGTGGTTATGGACCTAAACCACTGTCTTAGTTAGGGTTTCTATTGCTGCAGCAAAACACCATGACCAAAAAGCAAGTTGGAGAGGAAAGGGTTTATTTGGCTTATACTTCCACATTGCTGTTCATCACTGAAGGAAGTCAGGACAGGAATTCAAACAGAGCAGGATCCTGGAGGCAGGAGCTGAGGTAGAGGCCGTGGAGGGGTGCTGTTCACTAGCTTGCTTCACTTGACTCGCTCAGCCTGCTTTCTTATAGACAGCCTAGGGATGTCCTCACCCACAATGGGCTGGACCCGCCCCCATTGATCACTAATTGAAAAAATGTCTTACAGCTGACTGTCATGGAAGCATTTCTTCAACTGAGGCTCCTTCCTCTCTGATGAATCTAACTTGTGTCAAGTTAACACACAAAACCAGCCAGTACAGCCACCCTGATGAATTCCATGTCTGCAATAAATGGGAAATATAACAAACTGGATGTATTTCAGGAGCAGGTTAGACATTTAATTTATAAAGACCACACCAGCTCCTGTCCTTATCAGGAGTCTTGGCCTCTCCTTTGCCTGGTCCTGCAGCAGCCTGACTGGCTTTATTACTTAGCCCAACTCCAAATAGAAACCCCTTTCCCTCACTCTCAACAAGCCATCTCACCTCTAACTTTCCATGAAGATTGTCCCTCACTTCTTACACTGTCCATGAACCCATGAATATGTAAGGGCCAGTATCTCTCCTCACCGCCTTCAGCACATCTCAGAAAATGATCTACCATTTTGTACCTTTCTGGTGCCAGTGCCTTGCATATGCTTCCAATCCCATTTCTTCCAACCATTAATTTTACTGAACAGAGGTTGTCTTAGGGTTTCCATTGCTGTGAAGTAACACCATGACCATGGAAACTCTTATAAAGGAAATACATTTAATTGGGGCTGGCTTACAGTTTCTGAGGTTTAGTCTGTTATCATCATGGTGTGACAATGTGATATGCAGGCAACAGGAAGTGGTCTGAGACACTGAGCACAGCTTCAGCATTTATGAGACCTCCAAGCCTGCCTCCACAGTGGCACACTTCCTCCAACAAGGCCACACCTCCTAGTAGTGCCACTCCCTTTGGGGGTCATTTTCTTTCAAAGCACCACAGAGGCTTTAACTGTGGGTTTCCAAAGGGTTACATGCCAATGGCACCTATAATTACTGCCAGAAGTCCTAGAAAGGGGCAAACACAGCTTAAAGAATTTTAAAAGTTATATAAAGACTTTGGCGGAAGTCACACCTGAGTTTAACCCAGAACAAGAGTGTGTATGTCCTACCAACAGTTACTACAAGTGGAGAAGGTATCTGAGTGACTACACAGTTAAGACATGGAAAGTGTGAGGTAATTGCAAGGCATATAAAAGGACACCAGGGGAGATCATTTGTGTGGAGGGACCTGATTGGTCAAGAGTCTAGGCTTAGGGTCAAGTGTGATGGCACATACCTGCAATCCCATCACTCATGAGGCTGGAACAGGATTTTGAGTTTGAAGCCTGGATGAGCTATACAGAGAGACTTTGCATTAACTATTACAGCACAGATTTTAGGCTAGAGGACTGGTCAGGGGTTTTCAGCAACAGACATTTGAGACTCCCTGGAGAGGTAAAATATGAAGACTGGCAAGCCCTTGTGTGGATGGGAAGAGAGATGAGTCTCAAAGAAGACCTGGAAGAATTGCCTGAATATATGTAAGAAGGAAATGGGGACATGCAGAAAGGCATAAGGACAGATGTCTCAAGCAGAGGGAAGCAGCATTTCCTAGGGGTAAGCCAAGCTTTTTCCACTTTCCCACACCATCATCCTCACCTGGGTTCTTCCCCACATTGTAGGCTTGCCCCATTCCCAGGTAAGAACAAGCCTGTGTCCAATGGCACAGTTGACACTCACTCCTTCCTCACTAGACGTTCACAACAGTCCCCTCCTACCTCCACCTCATGTCCCCATCCATACTCAAATGGAAGGAGCTCAGACTGTTCTAAGAAGGCTTCTGTGGCTCTAAAGCACATCCTTTCCCCTCAGCCTCTTACAGCATAGGTGATTCTTGCCTGGAAACACTACTCCTCTGTCCTCTGTGGGTCTGATGGTATAGTCCCTGCATCCTTCACCATTCCACTGTGGGCAGCAGAACACAGTAACCAAACACAAGGGCTCCCAGTCAGCATCTCCCAACTCCACAGACAGGTCAGTGATGGTGGATAGTAAACCTTTTTGGGCT
This sequence comes from Peromyscus nudipes, assembly GCA_902168325.1. Taxonomy (NCBI): domain Eukaryota; kingdom Metazoa; phylum Chordata; class Mammalia; order Rodentia; family Cricetidae; genus Peromyscus; species Peromyscus nudipes. The sequence goes on from CABHPH010124012.1 coordinate 14,049, forward strand.
TGTCTCCTCCTTGGTAGGACTGGGAATAATAATAATGGCACTCTATAAGGACTTAGACAAATCCACGAAGATCACAATAAATACTTACAATACGCTCATCACTGCTATCACCTCCCCAGGGTCCCTGAAATTTGAGTTTTGGCTTACTTTCCCCTGATATCTTCCTATTTACTTAAAATGCATTGAATGTCTACCAAATCAGGGTCTGATCTGAAATGCCTCATGAAATTAAATGAGCTTCTGTTTGGACATCTGATATATCTCATAGATGAGGGATACTCACCCTGTTTAATCTTGACTCAAGGCCCCACCGCTTTCTAACCCTCGAAGCCTACTACACATAATCCAGCCAGTCTTCTGAGTTTTCAGTTGGTGTTAACATTGGGTCATCTTGTGAAGGCAATACAGACTCCATCTTAGGGAAGGGCCACCATCTTAGACCACCTGCTGTACTCAGTTCCAGGAAGGACCTCAGGAATGTGCCATGACAACTCGAACAGATACAGGGCAGTATGCTTCTGCAGACATTCTGTCTGTGGTTTCTGGCCCTTGAAGATATTCAGATAATCCTACTGAGCAGCCCAGACAATCCTGCTCAGCAAGTTGTGGTTCCCCACCAGAAGTCCAACCCAATAGTTTCAAATGTGGTTTCATGCCAAAAGTCTAGACCAATAGTTTCAAAAAACTACCTTGCCCCATATCCCTTCTACCCAATCCCAAGATGCCAAAGCGTATAATTCCTGGCTTGCAGTTTTTCCCTATAAAAACTCTCTATCCTTGGGCCCACCACCACATACATACACACAGCATACCACATAGCACACCACACACACACACACACACACACGCACGCACGCACGCACGCACGCACGCACGCACGCACGCACGCACGCACGCACGCACACACACACACACACACACACACGTGATTACACAGGCTAATAAGATGGCTCAGTGGACAGTGTTTGCCATCAAGCCTGATAATCTGAGTTTGATTCCCAGGTTTCACACTGTGGAAAGAGAGAACCAGCTACTTCAAACCGCCCTTTGATTCCACATGTGTGCCATATGTGCATGCCTGCACACATACCTACAGACACAAACACATGCTCTATAAATAACTGCATGTAATAAAAAATTTAATAAAAAAAACCCCTACAGGCCAATATGCCTAATGACTGTATCATCAATATCAACAAAATCATAGCAAGCTGACTTCAGCAGTACATTAAAGCATACACATGATCCTGAGATAAGCATGGGTGGTTCAGCACTGGAAACGATGAGTCTGTGCTCTATCACTGTATCAGTTACTCTTCTGTTGTTGTGGTAAAATACCATGATATAAGGAAGAAGTTTATTTTGGCTCATGGTACCAGAGGGTTACAGTCCAAAATGTTAGGGAAACACAACACCAGGCAACCAGACCAGAAGCTGCCTGGTCACATTTAGTCAGCACAGAAACAGATAGAGAACAGGAAGTGGGGTGAGGCTGGAAACTCTCACAGCCCACCAACAGTGACATACTTCCAGGGAGGCTTCATGCCCTAAGGGTTCCATAACCTTTACAAGCTGTCATCCAAGCATTAAAATACCTGAACCCGTGGGGGACATTTCTCACGTAAACCACCCCACACATTAAGAGAATTAAAAAAGTTGGGCATGGGTGCCTGCCTTTAATCCCAGAACTCAGGAAGCAGAAGCTGGTGGCTCTCTGTGAGTTCAAGGACAGCCTGGTCTACAGAGTCAGTTTGAGGCCAAGCTGGAGCTACATAGTGAGATTGTGTCTCAACAAAAAAACTGCCATCAAACTAGAAGCAGAAAGAAATTATCTGAACATAACCAGCACAGCTGATAGCCAGCATTATACTTAGCACTAGAAAGCTGAGCACTCATCTAAGACTAGGTAAAGGGCAAGAATGCCTGTTCTCACTTCTGTTTTAGCATAGTACTGGAAATTCTCCCAAAAAAGTTAGTTTGGGCTGGAGAGATGGATTAGAGCTTAAAAATACTTGCTGGTCTTGCAGAGGACCCAGGTTTGGGTACCAGCACCCACAGGGTAGCTCAGAATCATCTCTAACTCCAGTTCCAATGGATCTGATACCCTCTTTTGACCCCTGCCCACATTTCATACACATGGTATACTTAAAAGCATGCAGATAGATCACTTGTAAAGTAAAAAAATTAAAGGAAATGTTAGGCAAAGAAAAAAGAAAGGCATTCAATTCAGAAACAGTGATGTGAAATTGTATCTGTGTGCAGATGTAAGAATAATGAATGTCAAAAGTCTTAAATACTGGAAAAGGGGAAAAAGCCAACCCTATTTAAACTAATAACAGAAGGGCTAGAGAAATGGCTCAATGGTTGAGTGCTTGCCGCTCAAGCAAAGGACCTGAGTTCAGTTCCCAGCACCCACATGGAGACTCACAAGTACCCACAACACCAGCTTGATAGCTTCCTGGGCTCCTGCACACACGTAGTGCACATAAATTAATGCAAAAACATGACATAAATAAACTAATAATGAAATTCAGTGAAACTGACACAAGATCAATATACAAATAATGACTGCATTTGTCAACCCCAACAACAAATTATCTTCAAAAGAAAGAAAATAATCCCATCTGCAACAGAATGAAAGGCAGAGTACTATGGAATGAGCTTACCCACAAAGGAAAACACTAACACACTGAAACACTGATGAAAAAAAGAATAAACAGATAAGTTCAAAGGCATGCCACATATATCCATGAATTGGAAGATTTTATGGTATTAAAATGTCCATATTCCTAAAGCAATTTACAGATTTAATGCTATATTTTTTTTTCTACAGAAACAGAAAACAACAACAACAAAACAACTAACAATCGTAAAACTTATATGTCACTACAAAGGACCCCAAATAGATGAAGCAACCAAAAATAAATAAATAAAAATAAACAAAGCTGGGGTACAGCACTTTGATTTCAAAGACAAATAACAGTAATTAAAACATTACACAAGCGTGGTTCGGCTGCGCGCGCAGCGGTGGCGGCGGCGGCGCT
>CABHPH010124014.1:0-20631 GCA_902168325.1 Peromyscus nudipes
CTGACACCAGTGTTTCAGACTGGTGTGTATGTGTGCGTGTATATACTTATGCATGTGTATGTGTGTGAACATGTGTATACACATGGGTGAAACAAAGTGGGAATTTATTAAGAAAGATTCCCTGACTAGGCTAGGACAGTACACACCTGCATGTGGATGCGGCCTTCTCACATAAGCGGGGTTTTTGTTTGTTTGTTGCTTGTGTTTTAAGAAAGGATCTCATGTAGCTCAGGTTGGAGAAAAAACACTGAGCTGTTTTGTCTGAGGGTATTTTATAGCACTTATGGAAGAAACTGGACGAAGACTGGAGTAATTTTTGTTTAACTTGTTGGTTTTCTGGATTATCATGGTAAAAGCCAGTGAAGGGCCCACAAGCTCTATGTGTGTTCTCCTCACCCAGCTAGGGAGAAGAACATGTGTTACACGCTGTTTATATGTTGCCCTTCTACTTAGGGGTGTTTGAAGCCCCACTCCGTTGATCTCTGATTTCTTTGATGACTGCTGACATTGACTGTGTGCTAGCCATTAGCCCTGCCCATCACTGCTGCTGCTGACTTTGCAGGTGTCATGCTGACTATTAATTAAACTATATTCTCTTTGTTCTCAAATTCACATGGCCACCTTGTAGTTCCACCATAGAGCTGACTCCTGTCATAGCTACTAAGATGAATCTGCAGTCTTTCTTGGTCATCTTAACTACTGTCTGTGGAGTGGTCTGGGATGGTCTCCTTTCTGTTAGAAGCCACCCTTATCTGCAGGTTAGTCATTACAATTAGCAGTCTTAGAAGTGAGAATATTAGAAGTGAAAAGGCACCAACCAGTTCCTTGCTCATGTTCCACAGAGCGTTGTGGGGGCAGGCAGCTGGATGGTCATCACTGTCTATACTTACCAGAGCCCTGTCTTTCCTTTTGTCTCGTCAATTTAGTTGTCTCATAATAAGCAGGGTATAAACAAGCTCTCTTATTTATCTTCTCCAGTGCTCCCGACCTCTCTGTTTAACCCTAACCTTCCTAACCTTAGCATCTTTTGTTACCATACCATTTGGATCAACATGCAGCTTTCATCATGAGGTCTTTCCTCATACCACCTTTAGCTCCTGCCTCAATAAATTCACATAATTTAGTAGAATCAATATTTGCACCCAAATTAAATAATGGGAAAGTTTACATCATCAAATATGCAACTAGCATTGCTTTCCAAATGGATGCTTACTGGCTGCAAATATCTCAAAACAAAGCAGCATTTTGAAAGTCCAGCTCAACAAGTTGCTTGCATGTTACCAAGCAAAGACTGAGCTCGGGCTCTGGTGTACTATCATGGTGAGAAAATCTAGCAAATGTTAGAGAGCTGGCTAGTTGTCTTAGATTTCTATTGTGACGAAACACCATGACCAAGCAACTTATAAAACAAATAGTTTAAATGGGCTTACAGTTTCAGAAAGTTATGGTCCCTGATGACAGAGCAAGGGCACGGTGGCAGAAGCAGGTGAGAGTTCACAACCTGATCTATGACTAGGGGGCAAAGAGAAGCATACTAAGGATGGTGCAGTCTTTCAAAACCCCCAAGCCAGCTCCTGGTGACACGTCTTCTTCAACAATGCCAAACCTTCTAGTCGTTCCCAAACAGTTCTACCAACTGGGGACCAAGTATCCAAACAAGAGACTGTAGGGGGCGTTTTCATTCAAAACACCACAATCATTAAGATATAGTAACATGAGCCCAGTCTCCTGCTGTAAGGAAGTGAATTTTTAGAGTGTTAGACTCAGTGTGATGAATCAGCATTTTAAGCCATGTATGTCCACAGACTCACACATCATTTCATCCATCCTCAGAGGCAGATGAACTCCAGCCATTCTATGGGAAGCACCACTATATTCTGCTTACTGGATTCTCTTAAATTGTGTCCTTGCAGTAATTTTAAGGCGCAAGTGTAGGTTTGGAGCCTTGCCCTCCTTTGCCCAGCTGTGCAGCCTGAACCCAAACTGAGGGTCCTACAGAAGGTAAACAACTCAAAATAGCTGCAGGAAATACCTGAAAATGAATAGATTCACTAGATCCCTTCTTCCCCAAGTCTATATGAACAAAACAAACTGCTGAGCATCACTCAGACAAGCCATGCTGCAAAAGAGACTGTGAGATCAGACCAGCTGCCTGGAAGAAGCAGAGACCAGCCAAGCTATGTGGAAAAGGCTTAGAACATGCAAGTTACTTAGAAAGGACACTCAGTTAGCCCTGGAAAAAAAAAGGACACTCAGCATGTTGAACGGCCTGCAGGCTGTACAGTTTGCTCCAGGTTTCCAGCTCTGGTGATCTGGGGTAGCCTTTGGTGATGCAGCTGTCTTTGAGTCATTTCTGCTCCTATAAGTAACCCACCACCCATATTTCTGTAAGTAAACTCAATAAAACTCATTGTTACACAAAGCTGGACTTCAGTGGTACCCATACTTTGGTCTCTCTTAGGGCCCTGTCTGGGTTGAGCAGATGTGTGTGTTGCATCTCCCCAGGAAAATGTCTTATTATATGACATGTATACATTGTATTGTGATATTCCCCCACCCCCTCAAATTCCTGCTGAAGCCCTTCTTCTTCTCAACTAGTCCTCTTCTTACTCGTGTGTCTTTTATTTTTGTGACAATGGATTTAGTCAGGGTTGTTTGCATATGTATAGGTGGCAGGGTATTTGTTGGAGCATGTGCTACTTACCAGTGGCTATACTGCTGGAGGATATTATTTGCCTCTCATGGTAGCTGTTAACTGCCTTTGAAGTATCTCAAGGAGTAAGGAGTCCCATAAGCTCCTCCATCTGGGCTAGAATGTTGATACTGAAGGGCTGATCTTGTGTAGGTCTTGTGCAAGTAACCACAGTGAGTTCATTACACCAGGGACTCACATGTTCCTATGAGCTTTGATAACAGCCATTGACACAATAGTACCTAATCAGTCTTTAAGCAAACACTATGCACAGATATTTTCTAATTATTTATCACACTTTCAACTGTTTAAGGAAACCAAACAAGACATCATTTTAAGCTTAAATAGTATGTTCTCCTTAATAGAATTGCTCCTAACTTTAAAGAATTACTACTTTAGAACATAGATATTGCAGCAATTATCAACTGTCTTGTATAAGGAAAACATTAAGTATAGAATAAACTGCTTTCCTGTGGGAGACTGAACACCCAGGAGGATGTTGGATTCCATCAGAGGCTCTTCACCGTTTATTGACTTCCAACTCTTTCATTATTGTGTAGATTGTGGACAGCTAATAACACTGGAAATATATTTTTTTTGGCCATAGCCATTTAAACAAATTCTGTCTGGTAGAAAAACCCACTATTGTGTATTTTACCATTTTTTTACTCCATATTAATGAAAATTCTTTGACTTTTTCTTTGATTGTACTTCAATACTGGTCTGATTCCCACTTGAATTAATGAGTGAAAGTATTTGGTGTTTCATTTTATATATGTATTAGCATCACGACTCTGTTATTCTCTTTTAAATTTCTCTTATTAACTTTCTGGCATGGAATTTTGAAATTGAAATTTAATTTTTTTAAAGATTTACTGGCATGGGATTTTTTTCCTCTTGACTTGCAGTAATTTGACAAGACAATTGCTAATATCTACTCAAATCTTTTGTAATTATTGCTGGGATTAAACATCTGTAGAGAACTGTGACTTAGCTTGCTGAAAAATGAAGAAAGAATATTATCCTTATAATTACCATAACTGTTTATGTAATTGTGTTCTGTGAGGAATTTAATGGGTGAAGTGACTCCTTATTTCCATTTTTGCTATTGACATTCATGTTAGGACACATTTTGTTGTTTTAACAGAATCCACAAACTGGGTGTTGATCTTTCTCATCTGGGATATTTACAGTTGTGCAGTGGAGGACCATAATACTAAATCTGGTATACATGTGTGCAAAACTTTATGTAAATTTTTGTAACCACAGAAGTTTGTAGCCTGTTGCTTGGATTGGAGAAGGGAAGCAAACGAGACTCTTTAGACAGGTTCGTGATGTGTTGAGTCAAATGGGACTGTCTCATTAACAATGATAATGATTCAGACTCAGTGCAAGTGAAATCATGGTTGTTGGAAGAGTATCTACATTCACTAACTTACTAAACCAACGTAATCAGTAATATCTATTTATAAATATTTGTCCTTGAACCCACAGAAAAGCATAATCCTCACCCCTCATCAAGGAAACCTCTGTTTGCAATAGATGGAGAACACTATAGAAAACCACAACCAATCAGAGCAGAGTTATGAAGCCCAGTCCTATTGGATACATCTACAAAACACTTCCACACTTAGGGCTCAGGAAACATTATGAAAGAGGGGGAGGAAAGATTGTAAGTACCAGGATCAGGAAGTTTGGTATGAGGCTGGGTCTCCTTGTAATGTCAGATGCTGCACCCATAAAGCCTCAACATGACTGCCCAAACATGAGCTGAAGAAGGAGGACAACAATGAACATGCCAGACTGCATGGGGAAAAGCCCACGAGGCTTTAACCGTACACCAAAAACTACAGGCAACTGAGGAAAGCCGGGAAGAGGAGAGGTGGCCCTCCCCAAGGAAGAGCACATGAGTTGGTTAAGTGCCAAACTGTCAGCCCTGAAAATATGCATACAAGTAGCATTATATGAGTGGATCAGGCTATATTTAGGAACATATATGTATGTGCATGCATTAACAATGAAAAAACAGGTCATGAATTTGAAAGATAGTGAGGAGGGGCATAAGGAGGAAAGGGAAAATGTTGTAATTAAATTACAATCTCAAAAATAGAATATCACACTAAAATAGCAATTACAATAATGATGGTTACTTATAAAAATGATGATAGTGATTCAGAACTAAATTGGTCAGGGCTTTCCTTCACTCACTGCCAGTGGAAGGGGCTAAAGTGACCTCAGTTTCTTTCAGATCTCCTGATATGGGGCTGTTAGAATTTCCAGTACAACCTCATAAACCTGGCACAAAGAACCAAGTGATCTACTTGACAATCAACACCAAATTGCTTCCTCTCTCCCTCTAAGGCCACCTTTGTGCAAAAGTCTTTATAGTGACAAGTTGATTTCCTTGTTGAATATGTTCTTAGCATGCCCACACATCCCCAGTTCAAGCACTCCTCTCTCTATAGTGAGGGTAGAATGAAGAGTGTATCCTGCCATGTTCTGGCCACGATCTCCAGCTGATGTGCTACACAGTGCTGGAAGTCTTTCAGGCCTTTGTCAGCCCTCTAGGAGTCCTTGCTTTTCTGACTTTAAGGAAATTATCAAATTCAACACTTCCTTGCAAATTTACCACGTTCTCCTACACTGTTACCCTTGGGTTGTGTTATCGTATTGATACAAATGCATTATGCCTTTAAAATACTTTTAATTACATTTACCTATTGTGGGAAGAGTGTGTGCATATGCTGTGGTGCATGTATAGAAGTCAGAGGGCAGCTCCCAGGGGTCAGGGGTCAGGGGTCAGGGGTCAGGGGTCAGGGTCAGTTCTCTTCGTTCACTATGTGGGACCCAGGGATCTCCTTAGCTATTTCACCTGTGTCAATACTGCCTTTTAATAAATTTTACCTTTAACAATTTTACACACACACATATACATACACACGTACTCACTTTGGTCCTTTTTATATCATATTAACCTCTCTCATCCCTGCTGAACTCCTTTTTTTCATAAGGACCCCTTCTTACTTTCATGGGTTTTGTTTGTTTTGTTTTTCATGATCTTTTAAGTTTAATTAGGATTACTTGAATAAGCATAGGTGTGTAGTTATTTCCTATATGCACTAGTGACTGTACCATTTACAAAAATTAATTCCTCTCCTAAAGCAGTCATTTACTTCTAATAGGTCCTCAGGGACAGATAGGGCCTTTTGAGCCCATTCTCTATCCATGATGGAATATTGATGGGCAAGTCTTGTGCAGGTAACCAGTTTCCATGAGTTCACAAAGACAATGACCATGAGGATAGCATTTCATGGCATTCCTCCACAACCCTTGGCTCTCACATTCTTCCAGCCTACTCTTGTGTGATGGTCTCTGAGACGTGTAGGGGGTGATAAAGATGTCCTATAGGATGAAATGCTCAGCATCCACTTGTTTTCTGTATTTTGATCAGTTATGAGTGTCTGTAAGTAATTGCTTTATTGTTTCCCACCACATGCAGAAGCTGCTCTGGCCAAGGTCAAAAGCCTCAGTAATCTAAAGCTGTGAACACAAGTCTCTAGAAGGAAGGTTGACGGTGTGTTCATTTAGAAAAATAGCATTAGGAGATTCTCTATGGCCTTTCTAGCTCTAAGCTGTTGGCAAGGTTTGCAGTATCAGACTTGAATTCTATCCTATGAAGTGGGCCTCCTTCAGTTCAGCTAGACCACTCCTACTTCTTAGCTGTTATGAACAGAGGGGCAATGAACATGGATGTGCAAGTATCTCTTTCACAAAATATAAAATCCTTGGGAAATATGACCAGGAATGGTAGAGATAGGCCGTATAGCATTTCTATTTTTTGCTTTTGTGAAAAACACCCACACTGATCTTCATGCAGCTACACTAGTTCACACTCCCACCAACGGAGGATAAGTCTTTCTCTTTCCACACAAGCTCACTAGTGCTTGTGTGTGTTTTCTTGTTGGCCGCCAGTCTGAGAGGGGTGGGATAGAATTGCAAAGTGGTTTGACTTTCCATTTTTCTGATGACTAAGGAAGTTGAATACTTAAAAATACATATATTTCATGTGTGTGGATGTTTTGCCTGTGTGTCTGCCTGTGCACCACATGCATGCCTGGTACTTATGGAGACCAGAGGAGGGCATCAGATCCCTTGGAACTGGACTTATAGGTGGCTGCCAGCCATCATGTAGGTGTTGGGAATCATACCCAGGTCTCTGGAAGAGGACTCAGTGCTTTTAATTGCAGAGCCATCTGTCCAGGGCTGTTGAACACTTTAAAAATATTTACTAGCCTTGAATCTGTAGATTGCTTTTGGTAAGATTGCCATTTTTGCTATGTTAATCCTGTCTATCCACACTAGTGGAAACACATGAACTATGAACCAATAGCTGAGGAGCCCCCATGGAACTGGATCAGGACCTTTGGATAAGTGAGACAGTTGATGAGCTTGAACTATTTAGGAGGCCCCCAGACAGTGGGACCGGGACCTGTCCTTAGTGCATGAGCTGGCTGTTTGGAACCTGGGGCCTATGCTGAGACACTTTGCTCAGCCTAGGTGAAGGGAGGAGGGGACTCGACTGAATCTACCAGGCTGGGCTGAATCCTCAGGGGAGACCTTGCCTTGGAGGAGGTAGGAATGGGGGGTAGATTGGGGGAAGGGCAGGAGGTGGGTAGGTGGGAGGAGGGAGGACAGGGGAATCCGTGGCTGATATGTAAAATTAAATTAATTATAAAATTAAAAAAATATTTACTAGCCATTTGTATTTCTGCTTTTGAGAACTCTATGTAGGTCTTTTGTCCATTTGATGGAGTGCTTTGTTTTCTTAATGTTATTTTTAAAGTAATTTTATATTCTAGATACTAACCCTTTGATTACATGTAAACTTTTTCCTGAGTATATTTCTTTATCTGTTCTTGGTGTTTTGTGCTTCCATATGAATTTAAAGATTTTTTTTCTATTTTTATAAAGAATAGTGTTTGAAGTTTGATAGGGATTGCATTTACTCTGTAGATTGCTTTTAGTGGGACAGCGATTTTGACAATATTAACTCTTCCAACCTTTGTTAGAAAGAAGAACTAAAGAGGCAAAAGAGGAAAGCTAAGTACATGTATGACATGTAAAATACTAAGTACTTGTATGACATTATCAAGAAGTAAAGGATTTTAAATATATTAATGTTAATTTTTATTTTACGAAATATGGTCTAAATGTATCCTCAGATACACAATCAGAATATACAATTCAGAAGAAAAATGAAGTAAATGCAAATACAAGGTAGTTTTAATAAAATATTTTCACTTTTATTGATTTTAAAATTTCCATCTGATGACCTTGAACATTATTCTTTAGGTTCCATTCACCTTGGGAAAATACATATATATATTGTTTGTTTGTTTGTTTTTGTTTTTGTTTTTGTTTTTTTTTTGAGTCAGGGTTTCTCTGTGCAGCTTTGGAGCCTATCTTGGAACTCACTCTGTAGATCAGGCTGGCCTCGAACTCACAGAAATGCACCAGCCTCTGCCTCCCGAGTGCTGGGATTAAAGGCCTGTGCCACCACTGCCCAGCTTAAACTTATATTTTTAAATTTTTATTTATGTGTTGGTTTATATGTCTTGTATGGGTGCCTATGGAGGCCAGAAGAGGGCATCAAATTCCCTGAAGCTGGATTTACAGGGCTGTTGTGTGCCATCTGATATGGGTGCTGGGAACTGAACTCTGGTCCTTTGTAAGAGAATGGTGTGCTCTTAACAGCTGAACCATCTTTACAGGCCCCCACACTGATTTTTGAGACATAGTGTCTCATTAACCTAGAATGTGTCAAGTAGGCTAGGCTTCCTGGCCATCTAGAAGGAGAGATAGACCTGTCTTCCTTCTCAGCACTGGGGTTACAAGTGTGCTAGCACCCCCAGGGGTTTTTATATGGGTTCTGGGGAATCAAATTCAAGTCCTCAAGCTGGCAAGACAAGTACTTTACCCACCTGGTAACCTCCTCCGTGTGATTTTCACATCTTTATTTTATTTATTTATTTTTTATTAAAATTTTTTAAAATTCATTTTACATACCAAACTCAAATCCCCCTCTCATCCCTCCTACTGATCACCCGCAGCCTCCTCCTCTCCCCTCCCTCCTTCAAAAGGGTAAAGCCTCCCATGGGGAGTCAGCAAAGCCTGGGACATTCAGTTGAGACAGGACCAAGCCCCTCCCCCTACATCAAGGGTGAGCAAGGTGTCCAACCATAGGTAATGGGCTCAAGAAAGCCAGCTCATGCACCAGGGATAGATCTTGATCCCACTGCCAGGGGCCCCTCAAACAGACCAAGCTCTACAACTATGTCCCATATGCAGAGGGCCTAGTCTGGTCCCATGCAGGTTCCACAGCTGTCACTCTAAGTTTGTGAGTTCCTATGAGTTCAGTTGTCTGTAGATTTCCCCATCATGATCTTGATACCCCCCCCACCATAGAATCCATCTTCCCTCTCTTCAACTGTACCCCAGGAGCTCGGCCTGGAGCTTGGTTGTGGATCTCTGCATCTGCTTCCATCAGTTACTGGATGAAGGTTCTATGGTGACAGGGTATTCACCAATCTGATTACCAGTGTAGGTCAGTTCAGGCCTTGAATTTTTCACATCTTTAAACTGTACATTGGATAGCATGAAAAAAAGCACAGTTCCTAGTCTATAAACTCAAGAAAATTAAATCATGAAGAAATGGAAAACCTAGGCCACAACTGAATATGAAAATTATTTTATTTATTTATTTATTTATTTATTTATTTATTTATTTATTATTTTTAACCCAAATACATAAAATAAAGTTAGCAATTTGCTAGCTATTTCTGTTGTTTTTTTCTAGACTCAATAAAAATTAATTATTCTTGTAAAGACAAAACTGACATTTGGTCTTATTGTATTATTATATCTCTGGCTTCTCAGACATTTGAACCATTAATCATAATTTTTATTAGTTCTGAATCCCCTATGTAAGAACGTCAGAGATTACATAATCACAGCAATTAAAATTTTCCAACTAAGCAGAAGAAAGCATGTTTAATTTCTGATTGCTTGCTTTCTAATTACTTTCAATGCATGGGGAATATACTAGAATGCTATTAATCAATCTTTTAGGAATGAGATTCATTTATCAAAACATTTTTTTAAAATTTTTCATTGACATACAATAATGCTGCATATCCTTGGGGTTAAGAGTATTGTTTCACTACCAGTAAATGACGTACAGTGATCAAATGTGCGCACTTAGCTGTCCACCTCTGCAAACGTTAGCATTTCATTATGGAGGGCATTCAGAATCTTTCCTGATAACATTTCTAAGTATACCTTACATTGTTAGATGGAATCAATCCTCACAATAGAACACTTGTACTTAATCCTGCCACCTGAGACTTTGTGACTATGTAAAGCTACAAACCAAATCTTCATAAACATACGCTTAAAAGACATCAGTAACAGGATGACCTTCAGAGACTTTACAAACACGTAGGAGTTAGCATGCTTCTGAACCACTAACAGTGAAAAGGGAACGTAAAAGGTTTGGGGCACATTGTGTGAGAGAAGTAGAAAGACTGTAAGAGTCGAAGGTCAGAAAGACTATACTCACCCCCTCCACCCCGTAAATTCTCCAGAAAAGGCATCATCATTTATTGGACCAAATGAACATGTGTGGTTTTTTTTCATTCTATATTCAAAGGTCAGGATCCTCCATAATTATTTAGCATGAGAAATAACATCCATAGAGTCCACACACGAGTCTTTGGGAGTCACTTCTGCCTCTTAGCAGAACCCCTGAGCTCTGGGTGCCCATCTCTGCCCGGTGCTCTTGGTCAGTTGTTCCTTGTTCTGATTCTAATTGTTTTTCGGTCTGTTCCTACCGACAGGCATTTTGTTACTTTCTGCTACCCCGACTCAATGTTTTGAACCCAGTGTCTATTCAAACTGAAGTTCAGGTGGAAGCTGAGCTTTGTACCAAAGCTCCCGGGATATAATGCACCTTCGGCTGCTGCTTAAATGTTCCAGAGGAAACATTGCTTCCTAGAGCGGAGAAAGTGGAAGGGCGGGGCTTGGGCTATCTGGAGGCTATGGACATGCGCGATGCCGTTGAAACCGCCTATCTGCAGCAATTATGTAAAAATTGCCTATACAGATTTAAACGTATCATCAGGGTTCGAGGAGACCACAGTTGAAACTAGGAACCTGTATTTTTTTAATTTTATTTATTTATTCATTCATTTTTTTATTTTTATTTTTTTCTTTCCCCAAATCAGAGTACTTACTGGTATGGGTCCAGCAGTACAAACACTGATTTGCCAGGCTCATTTTAGCTCTGAACCCTTTTCTATTTATCCGTGTAGACATATCAAAAAGCAAAACAAATAAAACAAAAAACCAAAACAAACCAGCAACAAACAAAAAGCAGCAGCCAGAGCCAATTCATCTGTAGTGAGATTTCTGTGAATCTCACTAATTCAGGCTAATTGCTGTGATCAGGTCAAATTAAAGCTCTTAATGTCAGGTCCAACACTACTTCCCCATGCTGATTAGTTCTTAAGTGATTAAATGATTGATTCTGTAACCTTGAGGCTGCTGGTCGAGGTTGGAGTAAAAACATTGACTTCTTTTTTTCTTAAAGGAAAGGAGACTTTTGAAAGGCTCCAATCTCTAGTGAAGGGTAACCACTGAGGTGCAAGAACACGCCGTGAATACATGTTCTCTCTTTTAAGGAAGTCTTTGTGAAGCAATAGAAAAAAAATGTCATTACTAAAATATTCAAGTCTCCCCAAACATTGCTGAAATATTCAGGCAACTAAGATAACAAATAGGCCTCTAGTTTGAAATATTCACCATTTTCTTTTACTTTCAAGGAGAAAGTGAACACCAAATATCTAAGGTAACTGATTATTTACTTACAAAAAAGAAAAAGAAAACAGAAGGAAAAGGAAAGTAACCAGTTTTTTTGTAACTTCAAAATGAAATTAGTAGTAACATAAAGAAAAACGTACTTCAGTTTTAGCACACTTCCACAGCCTTCCTCCAATCCTTTGTCACTTTGACCTGTGGGGAAGCATTCTTTTATTCATTCATCCAAAATAGTTTTGAAGCAGCTAAAATCGTTGGAAGTCTGCTGTGGGTTACAAGGAAGCTGTGAGGAAGACGCAGCTGGAAGTCACTGGGTGACTTAGGCAAGAGACTTGGTGGTGTGGCAAAGAGGTCCTGTGACACCGGATTCACCTGGAGTGTGGCAGTCTGATTTCTGCTGCTTGATTACCTGGGACTGGGTAATTTAATGAGGGATGGGATTTATTTTGTCTCAAAGTTTTAAATTCTAGACCTTCAAGACCATGACACTATCGTTTGCCGAGCTTCTTATTGGGCATCCTGTTTTTATGAGGAATCTCTTCTAGTGACTGAAAAAGCCCTCTCTTGGCTCTCTCTCCCCTATACTTCTGCATGGACAAGCATGGATTCTGAGACGCTTAAGCCACAGAAGAGGCTTTGCTGAGGACTTTGGGCTTGAGTTCGAAGGGAAAGCATTGAATAGGTTTTAAGAGGGTAGAGAGACAAACCCATTTACATTTTGAAAGACAACCCCAGTTACTATGTAGGAAGAACTGACCACAGAGAAACGTAAACAGCACCCCCACCACACACACTAAATGACTGCCAAGTTTAGACGAGGGACCATGGTGACTTGGACTGAACTGGGGCTGTGAATGATGATGGGGAATGATGGTTTTGGGAATATTGGAAGTAGAGCCCAAATGGTTGTGTTGTGGGTTGAATGGTGACCCTTAAAAGATGTATGTCCTTCCTTATCTTAGCACCTGAAACCTGTGAATATGACTTTATTTGGAAAATGAAGATTTTATTAAGTTCAAATTTCCAGGATGATATTATCCTGGATTATCCATATGGACCCTAAATTCAATGATAAATTTCTTTATAAGAGAACAGAAGAGAAGACACACTCAAAAAGGAGAAAATTTTCATTTAAAATATAGCCATGGTAGGTATTACAGAAAGGGTATTTGAAAGACTGAAAATGTTTGAAGTAGATGCCATTACAATTCCCATTCGTGCTGAGGAGAAAGTGAGTCTGAGAGATGAAACAACCTGTCAGTTTCTCAGCAAGACTGAGCTTTGTACAATTTTAAAAAAATACTGTGGGTAGGTAACAAGGAAGACCCAAAGAAGGACACATGGATTTCCCTGGTAAGGGAAATAGAAGAGATCTCTTGGGTAGACTGGGTGGGGGGAGAGCATGAGGAATGGGGTTGGGCAGGCTGGGGGCTGGACAGAGGGGAGAGCAATGAAAGAGATGTCTTGATGAGGGGAGCATTTGGGGGACAGGGAGAAACCTGGTGCCAGGGAAACTCCCAGGAATCCACAAGGATGACCCTAGCTAAGGCTTCTAGCAGTGGTGGCGAGGATGCCTGAACTGGCTTACCCAGTAATCAGATTAGTGACTCCCCTACTTGTCATCAGAGAACCTTCATCCAGTAACTGATGGAAGCAGATGCAGAGATCCACAGCCTAGCACTGAGCCGAGCTCTAGGAATCCCGTCGAAGAGAGGGAGGAAGGATTATATGAGTCAGTGGTGTCAAGGTCACCACAAGGGAACCCACGGAAACACCTGACCTGGGCTCACAGGAGCTCATAGACTCTGGACCAACAACTAGGAAGCCTGCATGGGACTAACCTAGACCCTCTGGATGTTTGTGACAGTTGTGTAGCTTGGTTAGTTTGTGGGGCTCTTAGCAGTGGGATCAGGGCCTGTCCCTGACACTTGAGTTGGCTTGTGGAAACCTATTCCCCTTACTGGGTTGCCTCATCCAACCTTAATACAAAGGGAGGAACTTAGTCCTACCTCAACTTGATATGCCATGCTTTGTTGACACCCAGGGGAGGCCTGCCCCTTTCTGAACAGAAATGGAGGAGGAGTGGATTGGGGGTAGGACAGAGGGGAGGGAATGTGAGGAGAGGAGGGAGAGGAAACTGCAGTCAGGATGTAAAATAAGTGAAAAATTTAATTAATAAAAGTAAAAAAAAAAAACCTTTGCATCATAATGTGGAGAATACCTGAGTGTGTTCTTACTGAGTAGTTATAAGGGCAAAACCAGAAATTTGAATATATTTTCCATGAAGAAATGATGAAAGTGTAACATGGTTGATTATCATACCTAAAATATGCATGAACCAAAATATCACATTTTACTTCATAAATACGTATAAGTATGTGTCAATCAAAAATAAATATAAATAAAAATGTTTCAAACACTATAAAATAGTACAAAGGGACTATATGGTTCAGCATCTATAGAAATTTAAAACACTGATAAATGGTGAATGTGAAATACATACACACACAATTTTATGGGTATTAATGCTTTGCCTTCATGTATGATACACACCACATGCGTGTCTGGATCCTTCATAGGCAGAAGAGGACATTTTTGGGATCTGGAGTCATAGGTGGTTGTGAGCTGGGTCGGGTCTCCTGGCTGAGCACTCCTCTGCAAAGCGACGTAGAAATCTTGGCTCCTGTGCTGACTTGGAAGTTCACGGTGTATTGTCACGCTGAAAGGGATGAAAGTGTAGAGACACAAATAGGAAGGTGTCCATTGCTCTTGTCACCTAGAACTGGTGCTGCTGCTGTACAAGGCTTTGCTGTTCACCAGCCAGGAATGGCTGAGGCTCTTAGGACATCCAGGCCCCTGCATGGCCAGCTGCATCCAAGTCAGAGGGAATGTCAAATTGGAGATGCTGTGAAGAATATTTAAAAAGCATCTCTGATCACATGCATTCCATTGCTCTTTATTTTCTGTCTCCCTTAAAATCCTCTTCCCCTTTCTCACAGTCTCCTTTCTAATTGCATCACACACACACACACACACACACACACACACACACACACACTTATAAATACATGTATATCTATGCCCAATTTAAAATCTAGGTTTCACATATAAGAAAAAAAATGTGTTATTTGTCCTTCTGAATCCAACTTCTTCCACTTGACATTCTGATCTTCAGTTCTATCCATTTTCTTGCAAATGTCATGATTTTATTTACCTTTACCTACTCATAAAAAACACACACACACATATAATTTTTATTGTCCATTTATCTGTTGATGACTATCTAGCTGGTTCTATTTCCTGGCTCATGTGAATATGGATGTTCAAGTGCCTGTGTGGTATATTGTCAAGAGTAGTACAGGTGGGCCACAGAGATATTCTTTTTTTTTTTTAATGAGGAACTTCCATGCTGATTTCCATAGAGGGTGTACCAGTTTACATTCATCCTCACAGTGAACATGGATTCCTTTACCCCCACATCCTCACCAGCCTTTGTTGTCATTTGTTTTCTTGATGATAGCCATTCTGATTGGAGTGGGATGGTATCTCAAAGCAGTTTTAGTATGTATGACGATGCCATGCTGAAACTCACTACTCTGTGTTCTAACCTAAAAATAAATTTAAAAAGGCAAAAGCATTCTATAGCAGTTGGAAAAGTACTGATTTGCAAGTCTGGATCTGTTTTAACATTAAAACGGACTTGGAGAGAAAGCACTTTTATGTCCTCTATGTGTAGAAGAACCTTGGTACAGTCCTACAATGAGGAAGACAAAGGATTCTTCCCTCCTGACTAGTGAATGCAGTGGTAAGCCTCTCTTTAGGCTTATGAAAACAAATTATAGAAATCTTTTTTGCTCATTGTCCCACAACTTGACTTTAAGTGGTTTACAATTTCTTGACAAAATGTTGTTTCTCTCCACAACACTGCAAAACATTTGGTTATCTGCCTTGCTGAACTCAGGGACTGTGCTACTGTGGGGTTCTCCATGGAACACTGTTTCAGGGCTGTTTGGTGGTGGTGGTCTCTCTGTAATCAGATTCAGCTGTGGTAATGGGCAAAGCATTTTGTTTCCATTGGACAATAGAACTATTTGCTATTTAGACTCCAAATGAAGATAGACTTCTTGTTTCATGACATTCAGCATTTTCTGGAAAAAGTAGCATTAATAACTGTTTTTGTGGCAGTGCCTCAGAAATGGCAGTGGGGCAGAATTTCTGGTTAAGCTAATAGTGTGCAGGCTATGCTATCCTAGGGATATCAGCAATAATGTATTACCCTCATGGTAAGCCAACCCAGGGGAATAATAACAGCTTATGATCACGATCTTCGCATGAGTATGCACACCATTCTGAATAGAGTAGGCTTGCCCCATTGTGGTTTCTTTGACAAAGTATCTATCCAACGGATCCCTTGTTCCAATGCATTGGCCATGATTTATTAGCTTACACAGTTTTGTGGTGATTCCCATAGGATGGCAATCCATTAAAGAAGCATTATGGATTCAATTCTGTCACATCCTAAATTGAAGCCACAAAGCTGATTTCTCCCAATTGTTGGTATATCTGGCTTGTTAAGGGATCATTAGTGAGCAGATTAAACTCATATATGACTTCATTATCCAATTGCCTGTTTATATACCCCCTTATTACTAAAATGAAGGGAGTCATTGTTTGCATAAGTGATTCTCAAGCTTGATTACCCATGAATCATCAGGGGAAACCTGATGTCCACACTCATCCAAATCGGGTACATTAGTATCTCAGAGGGTAGGGTTCAGATTCCATATGCATTAACATTTCCCTGGTGAGTCTAACATGTACCTGAAATTGAGAAGTACTAAATACTAAGAGATTGTTAAATGACAACATAATTTAATAATATTTATAATAAGTAATATTCACCATGTTTCTGCTATGTATCAGGCAATAGTCTCCTGTTGTCATAAATCATGTCAATATTATCTACTTTTTATATTATAATTAATATTTGAATACCACTATTCCAATCATTTTTATGTCCCTCTGGTACTATTGCCGTCTCCATGTTAGAGCTGCCAAAAATAAGGGACAGAAATTAGCTTGGTTAAAGTGGCACATTTTAAGTGACAGCCATGATGTTTTTGCTCCATCGGTTTGGCTGTGAAGTCCTATTTTTGCCCCTCTGTTCTTCTGCTCTGGAGAGCGGTTGTGGCCGTGGTGACAGTAGGAACTTCTGAAGTACTTACATCAAAGGTTCACTTCTCAGTGCTTCTGATGTGGAAATGAGCAGTGGCTAAGAAAAGCCACCTGACACAAGCCAGCTCTGATTAGAATCTGCTTGGTCTGATGCCATTTATAAGTTGTTCTTCCCTGTGAATAAACCTCTTTATTTCTCACCTACAGTCTCAGGGTCATAGGAATCTAAAACCGCTTCCTAGGAAATCTCTTTTATGCTACTAGCTTCTTTATCGTACACCAATTGAAAATTGCCTTTCCGAAATTCTCCATGGGCCTCCGATTAGTTTCCTTGACCACTGGCCTTGAAACACTGAGAGGGGAACTGGCTTTTTAAAAACCTGATGTGTGGAATGAAGAAGAAAGGGCTTCTCTTAGCCGTAGACTTAAGAAGTGGAGCCTCTGACTGCCCTTTCTATTTGGGATCTACAGACATCTTCATTTCAGGAAGATGCTACGTTCCTCTAAGCCCATTCATTATAAGTTCACAACATCGTATTTAACACCCCTGTTAGATGTCACTGGTTAGCACACTGTAGAGAAGGGGTCGTCAGTTCTTTAGATTACAGAGCTGATGAACCTCGCTCACTGCACTGCCTGAGATCCTGGGAAGACCGCACACATACGGCCAGCTGGGAGCTCCAAGCGCTATCTCATCTGAATGGGGGCTTGCTTTCTCATCACTGTAAAATCACAAGACGTCGGTGCAGGGACTGAGATAACTACATCCACATATGACATGTTTATCCTCAGTGCCTTCTGAGCCCCTGGCTGGCTCCCTGATGTGAGACTCCCTGTGAAGCCCCTCAGCTGGTGCTGCTGAGCTGCAGCTAAGCTGATGCCAGCAGAGCCCAGCTGTGATGCCTGGAGTCAGCCTTCTGTGAGACAAACTGAACAATTGCTCAGTGTAACTGCACATGCACTATGTCATTCTTGATTATTCCTTGTCCTCTGGCCTACTCTCAAATGGTCTATTAACTCGATTCTTCGCTATACTTTCTATCTTAGCCTTAAGAACTTGTCTTCTCTTTCCATTTGCATTACACTTACCTTCATAGGCAAGAGTCTCCCATAGCCCAAAGCCAAGCCAATGGTCCTTTCCTAGTCTCTTAAGTCCCACTGGATTCTGTCATCCAAGTCTCTAATTTTAGCTTTCAGTTTAGACTTGCCACCTACTGCCTGAGCTCCATGATAATTGTTTATTCATGACCCTGTCCCCATTGCCATGATATCCGTTAGTTCATGGCCCCATACAGGCCTATTGCCATGGAAGACATTTTCATGACCTTGCTCCTATTGCCATGGAAGACATTTTCATGGTCTTGCTCCTATTGCCATGATGATCATTGTTTCATGGCGCTACTTCTATGGTCAGGCTGCTGTGATCATTTGAGACTTTCTGGATGGTTTTTACTTTATTGTTTCTACTGTGATTTGTTGTTCTGATTTTGTCTATTTTGAGATTCTGGAGTCTTTCTGCCTGTTGGTGTCCTCTATCCAGATCCACTACGTGGGACTTTTCAGTCTGAGGTTTGGTAACCTTCTCTCCACCTAAGCTACAGTTTGTAATAAAATATTTATATCTATATAGAATTTTGTTTTTACTGAGCTGTGTCACGAACTTTTAGTTATTTTCCATGCTTGTCTGGGGGCAATAGATACAGTTGAATTCTTTATCCAAGGGGTCAGGTCCCATTTAGTAAATCATACAAGCACCTTACTTAAAAAGAAAAAAAATTGGCAGTTGAAATGGCTCAGTGGGTAAAGAAAATGCAGAAAAAAAACATAATAACCTTTATTTTAATGCCCAGAGCCTCAAACCCACAGTAGAAGAACAGAACTGACTTATGACCCTGACCTCTATTTGTCCTGTGGCTTGCTCAAGCCCACATTTACACACTAAAGAAAAAGTTAAAGAGCAAATCTGCAGGCATACAATAATTCTTAGGGCACCAGCATCACAGAACATCACTTCCCATGTACACTGCATTCCTCATCCTTTCCAGGATCACTGATGAGCCTTCGATGCAGGCTCATTATTCACTTTGCCATGCGACTCTCCTCCTTGTGGCTTTGTCAAGGTCGTTTTCTAACCAATATTCATTCTTCAGGCTGTGGCTGCAAACTGGAGTTTCACCTGGTTCGTTTTACATGAAATTCAAATGTAGCAGGAGAGACTGGACATTGATGGACTGATTCTAATGAGCCTTTGAGCTTGGCAACCTTAGACTTGGGAATATTCAGGCTTCCTTATTTCATAAGAAAGTGAAAACTAGCCGGGCGTTGGTGGCGCACGCCTTTAATCCCAGCACTTGGGAGGCAGAGCCAGGCGGATCTCTGTGAGTTCGAGGCCAGCCTGGGCTACCAAGTGAGCTCCAGGAAAGGTGCAAAGCTACACAGAGAAACCTTGTCTCGAAAAACCAAAAAAAAAAAAAAAAGAAAGTGAAAACTGCTGTGCCACCCAGAATTATCACTCTATTCTTTTACTCCTAATATATAACATTCCATGTGCCATAGTTTGGGAATATCCATGGAAGACAGGAAATTATTAACAGTCCACAGGGAGGGGCTTTAACATGACCAGAGATAGAATGCACTGGTATAAGGTACTAAAAGAGAGAAATAAATTGTGGTGGGAGAGGGGAGGGCTAGGAAGAAGAGGGAAACTGGGAAGGATGAATATAACTGAGGGTATGGGGGAGGGTGTCTCTGCAAATACAAGGGCCAGCAGAGTGTTGATCTGCATGAGGCAAGAAGGAAATCCAGTTCAACACAACTCAGTAGCTGGAGTTGGTTCCAACTTCCAGAGTATGACACCAGGTGGTTTATTTTAGGCATATTTAAGCATAGCACAATTTTGGGGAAAAGTTTCCTGATTCAATACCATTTGTACAACAAAGTTTGAGACATGTTTACATTGAAACTCTTCATAAAGCACGTAGGACTTCTTCCAAAAAATGGCTTCTATTTATTGAGAAACAATGTTCAAGATAAGGGTCTAGGGAGAATGACTAAGACTAAACACAAAAGTCTATGGGAGTCAGGAGTGGCTTGGCTCTACAGATAGCATAGAGGTCATAGGCTCTGCTCCATTTTTAGAGTACATTACATCTCCCATAAATGTGGGTTCTGTTGACCGAGGAACAATGCTCAGGATAAAGGTCTAGGATGGAAGAATATGGGATACACATGAACGTCTGGGGAACTCAGTTGTTGCCTGGCCCTGCAGATAGCACAGGTCACCAGGCTATTGGCTACATCCATTTCTAGCCTCTGGGTGGAAAGCAGGTTATACATCTCTTCTGTTGAAGAGACAACTTTGCATGTTTAACATTTCTGCTTTCCCCAGTGCTCATCTGTGTGCATAAGGACCGTGTGCCCTCTGCATGAAGACTTTTCAAAAAGTTATATGGAAATCTACTACTGAAGAAGCTTCCTAAAATGTCTATACACGTACAAAAAATTAAAAGCAGAATTACCCAATAGTAGAGCAATAATGCCCCCACTAGACACCAGAGATTAACAAATAAAAGGACCAGTCCGAGGGAATGCATTGCTTCTTTTGGATTTATTGGCAAATAAGATCCCACTGATCTCCAAATATTAGAAGCCATTGCCAATAATCTTGGTTACCCTCCAGAACATGACAGTAAAATCTTACTGCTAAACATATCTCATTCTTGAGTAACAGAACATGGAGAAATCAAGCTGCTATTGATCTAGAAGCTTCATTATTACTGCCTAGCTTTCATATATTGGAAAGTGATGTGAACACTAATAGAGGGAGGGAAGAGAAGAGAAGAGAGAGGAGAGAGAGGAGAGAGAGAGAGAGAGAGAGAGAGAGAGAGAGA